>PISX010007459.1:0-32352 GCA_004024625.1 Mellivora capensis | reverse complement strand
AATGGGGCTCTCTGCTAAGCAGGGAGTCTGCTTTTCCCTCTCTCTCTGCCTGCCTCTCTGCCTACTTGTGATTTCTCTCTCTGTCAAGTAAATAAATAAAATCTTAAAAAAAAAAAAAAAAGACTGTAGCATCCCTGACCTCCAGTCTAAGCTCATTAGGATTCAGGGAAATGGGTGGATGCTGTTCATTTTTTATGCTACTCACTATGGAAGCTTGGCAGCCACAAGCAGGATTAGGGAAAAGACGTCACACCTTCCTAGAGACGGTGTGGGGCACTCGTGAGGTTAGTTTGCACTCAGTGGATTCCCTTTTTAATAAGCTCTGGTCTATGAATCACATAAATCTCAGCACTGAGAGCCAATTTTACGGTTTGGTTTGCTTAATAGTCACACAATTAAAATAAGTTGTAAAAAACAGTGATGGTGTTTGCCAGGATAAATATTTAAAAGGGAACAGCTGTAGGAAGATGTAATAATTCAAATCAGCTCATGGCTCTTTATTTTCAATAAAGGCTGTGGAGGTTGGTTCTTAACCAGTGGGGTTTCTTGGCCTCTCCTTGGAATACCTTTGTGTTGTAGCTGCCAGAGTGAAGGAGGACAGAGAGGAGAGGAGTCAAGTGTGCCTCTGGGAATAGCTGATCAACGACAGAGACTGGGACAGGGTTTAGGACCCTCAACCCAAGGGTTGAGGTCACAGATAGTGAGGGAGACTAAAAGTTGTTACCATCTTCCCTAAACTTCTAGATTGGGTTTTCTTGTATGAAGTCCTGGTGGTCATATTTTTTGGTGGCAAATTAATCATTTTCAAAGGGGAAATTTATTTGACAAAGAGTTGAGCCGATCTGGGAGGCATTAAGTTCTGTCCCTTCCACTGGACTCCAGGCTGGCTGAGAGGTAGTATTGATGCCAGCTGGTTTTCCAGCTTTGGTTGGTGGTGTGAGCTGAAGGCTGGCTGAGGACAAAGCACAAGCTGACACCTTGCCGCCTCCTGGGTGGAATATGTGTGACATTCCTCCAGGAAACTTCCAACTATCTTAATGTTAATAAAGCTTTTCTAGAGGAAAAAACAGCTTGACAATAGCTTGGCCTCCAGTATCCAGAGAGTCTTCTTTACCATATGAAAGTCCTTTTGGGCACCTTCCTTATTCCTTACCTCCCCCAACTCCCAAATATAGAATGAGCCACCCCTCAAAACCCTGGGCAGCAGCTCTCTCTGCCCAAGGGTCCTGTCCCAATGATTTAATAAAACCACCATTTTGCATCAAAGATGTCTCAAGAATTCTTTCTCAGTCATCAGCTCCAGATCTCACCCCACCAAACCTCACACCTACATTCCAAAACAATCTCAGGCAGAGGTTGAAGATCAGATTGAATGTTTCCTTTCTCTCTTGTACCTTATATGCCATTTCCTTTATACCAGGAGAGCTCCTATCCCACTTCACTCCTTCTCTGGGAGCTTCCGTCCATGCCTTCTTACAGAACGTTCTTGATCAGGCAGCTCCCTGTGCTCTCCCTCTCCTGCCTTCAGCTTGTCTTGGTCTTGGTGATTGATAGTAAAGGAAAAAACTCAATTGTTTCCATTTATATGATAGACTGTGCTCTCTGAAAACTAAACTTCTGACACCAGACGTGTTTTCTACATAGGGCAATGAAAGAGTTTTGGTTAAGGGTGTGGTCCCACCAGACTGCCCCTTTGCCCCCACTTCAGATGCCAACCCCAAGTCCAGAGTGTCACCTGAGCTTCTTTCTCTCCAGCTCTAAATTAGAGCTTCCCAAGCCCCCCTCTGTGGGCTTGAGAAATGTGGTAAAGCAGCTCACAGAACTCAGAACTCAGAACTGGATTACCTGTTAGTGAGAAAAGGATGGAACTCGGGATATGTGGGAAAGGGTGCCGAGCTTCCACGCCCTCTCTGGACACGCCACTCTCCCAATACTCCCACACGGTCACCAACCTGCAAGCTCAGCAAACCCCACCCTTTTGGGTTTTTATGGAGATCGCCTCACATATGCATAGTTGATTAGATCATTGGCCATTGGCGATTGAACTCAATCGGTAGTCCCCTAAACCCCTCCTTGCAAGAGGTGGGGGAGGGGGTGCTGACCTGAGCCAAGGCAGACGCTTAAAGACTGAGCCACCCAGGTGCCCCTGACAGGGAATTGTTTTGAATAACAGATGATACCTTTATCCCTCTCACCTCTCTTAGGAAATTCCAAGGGTTTTAGATCTATGCCAGAAATGGAGACAAAGGCCAAAATGTTTATTCCTTATTATAAATCACAATATCGCAGTGATAGAGGTGGAGGGGCCTTAGGGAGTGCCCAGATAGCATAATACCCACAGATGGTAAAACTAAGACTTGGGGAGCAAACCGCCTCAATAGATAACATACAGCTGGTGAATGGGAAAAGTCAGACCATAGACTAGACTCGCCCTCTTACTGCCTATACCAGTGGTTTAGTGAATAATTGGGTCCTGCTTGATTTTTTTTTTAAAGATTTTATTTATTTATTTGACAGAGAGAGATCACAACTAGGCAGAGAGGCAGGCTGAGAGAGAGGGGGAAGCAGGCTCCCCGCTGAGCAGAGAGCCAGACATGGGGCTCGATCCCAGGACCCTGAGATCATGATCTGAGCCGAAGGCAGAGGCTTATCCCACTGAGCCACCCAGGCGCCCCTGGTTCCATCTAGTCTTAAAGTTAGTCATTGCTGAGTGACCTTGGAGAAGTCATTAGGTGGTTGAGATAACAGTTGTTTTACCTCTGGGGGGTGTTGAGACTTGAAAACTGTTGTTTCAAGGTTGCACACAAATGATACTCTATGTGAGTATAAGGTAGTGTTGAATGATAATGATGCGGGGTAACACTGGGGAGTCTGGGATTGGTGCCTGGTGCAAGCTCCTTCACTTCTGCACATCAGTTTCCTTGTTTGTAAAACGAAGGTCTTATGTCACTTGCAGGGTTGTTCTGAGGATTAGAGACAGTGTATGTCAAACCCTCACACAGTGCCAAACATATGGTAGGAATCCAGTAAATGGTAGCTATTATTAATAATAATCACCTGACAACCTGGCTTGGTCGACCCTCTCTTATAACCACATTTGGCAGAAGAGCAAGCAAACAACACCCCCGCACAACGAAAACAGCGATAACCACCGTCAACCACCCAATCAGAATGGTCCCCTGAACTCCCCTAAAAGTGACCGCTGGCTCCCAAGTGCATACGAAGCTGTCCAAATGCTGTTAGCGAAATGGAGGTACAGCCAGATGGAACTCCTTTCCTCCTCTGAGAGACTGGGAGTGATTTCCGTGAAGGATGGCTGAGTGCAGACTCACTCTGAAATAGCTTTGACTGCCAAGTGACAGGAGGAGAGAGCCAAATGAAATGGTGGTGGCAGAGAAAGAGGACGGAGGGCTGAGAGCAGCTGGGAAGCAATGTGTCCTCACTGTTTGATCTTACTTGGCTACTGAATCACTTTCTTCCCCCTTCTCTCCACTTCAGAGGCCTCTAGGCGGTCAGGGCTGCCCTTGCACTCTCGCTGACATATGGATATCCCTATTGCTTGTTTGGTGCCATGAGGACTTCTCATTGGCTGCTAAATGCCAAGGTGGCCTGTTACACCCCAAAGGCTGTTGTGGATACCTCCTTGTGCTGCTGCTCTCAGAACAGGTGGGAGCCTCATGTGCCAGAGAAGGGAGACACAAGGGAGGAAAAGATTTCTCAGCCCCCTGAGCCCCTGAGTTGACTTTTGTTCTGGCTCCAACTTCATGAGTTAGCTTGGCCTTTTACCAGTTTTCCAAGCAACTTCCTGCTTCTTTCTTTCAGTGGGTATTTATTTATTGAGCTGTTGTTGCTTGGCATTATTTTAGGTTGTGGGCAAGACAGACGAACCTGTGCCCTTGTGGAGTTTACATTGTGGTGGGATAGAGACATAATTCACATGCAAATAAACAAGCTAATTCAAGAAAGTGATAAATTTAATGAATTCACAGAATGATGTGACAGAGTGACAAGAGGTCAGGGGATGGCTGTTTATGTCATCTGAGGAAGAAACACTGGGGCTGAGAATGGAATGGTAAAACAGCCATGCTATTTGAAGTCAGGTTCCGGGCAGAAGAAACTGCAAGGTGCACGTCCTAACACGGCATGTCTGAGGAACAGAAAGTTCATCAGCGAGAATTGGGACGTGGAGAATAAAGGGGAGAATGTAGCAGATGAAGTTAGAAGACAGGTCACAGTGTGGGGGCTTAGGGATCATATTCAGCCCACCTGGTGTTTTTGAGATTTCATTTAAAACAAAACCAATCTTGACTTGTCATGCCTCTTGATAATTAAAAAGACTTGTCCATGAAAGCCCACTACTGAATGGCGACAACTGATTTCAACATAGAGCAGTTATGCTCTCCTGCCTTTTCCATTCTCTTTAGGGGAATTTGGGGTCAGTCGTTAGCTCACAAATAGTAAACATTTGAATCACCGAATGCCGAGCACCATGTGAGCTTAATAAGGGCCTGGATTTTTTTTTCCCCTCAAGTGTGATGGAAGCGTATAATGAAGGGTTTTCAGTGACAGTGACTTGACCTACATTTTTAAAAGATCACTCTACTTAAAAAAAAAAAAAATCACCCTACTTGTTGATAAGGGATTGTGGCTAGGGTGTGTGGGAGGGGTGGCCAGGACTGGAGACAAAGTAGCAGACAGATTCTGGGCATATTTTGAGGGGTGTTGCCAGGACTTGGCTAATGCATTAGATTTGGGGGAATAAAGGAGAATGAAGGATGACTCTCAGAAGGGTCAAGGGTAGAGATGTAATTTGGGAGTCATCAGTACATAGGTGATATTTAAACCCACAGAAATGGATGAGGTCACTAAGGGAGGACTGTAGATAGGAAATAGAATGCAGAAAAAAAAAAAAAGAAACAAAGGAAAAAAGAAAATAGAATGCAGAATTTTGGGATTTTTTTCCCCTGTTCAAATTTAAAGCTTCTCAAGCAATTCCTTATAATATACAGGCTACTAGACTCTAAGTATTAAAAAGCAATCTACAATGATCTATCTAGTCACCATTCCTACCCATATACTTACTCAAATCCCCCTACACAAACATCTAGCCAAGTAGTGCACCATTAACAGGAAACATATCATTTCATATGACCATGTTCATTACAAAGTGGCTTTTCGGGGTACCTAGGTGGCTCATTCTTTAGGCATTTGCCTTCAGCTCAGGTCGTGATCCCAGCATCCTCGCATGGAGCCCCATGTTGGGCTCCCTGCTCAGTGGGAAGCCTAATTCTCCCTCTTCCTTTCCCCCTTCTTATATTTCCTCTCTCACTGTCTCTCTCTCTCTGCATCAAATAAATAAAGAAAAAAAAAAGAAAGTAGCTTTTCTTCCTATTAAAATTTTAGGTAAGTGAGTAACTATCTTCCAGAAAAGGACAGTGTTGAGAGTGAAGGGGGCAGGGCACTATTCATAATTACACCAAGACGAATGGGACTTATGCTGGGCAAATCTTGTAAGTAAAAGCAATACTTTAGACTATCTGTCTCCAGATAGTCAATTGAGTGACTTTAAAAATGTTTAAAAGGTGGGCGCCTGGGTGGCTCAGTGGGTTAAAGCCTCTGCTTTCAGCTCAGGTCATGATCCCGGGGTCCTGGGATCGAACCCCACATCGGGCTCTCTGCTCGGCAGGGAGCATGCTTCCCCTCTCTCTCTCTGCCTACTTGTGATCTCTGTCAAGTGAACAAATCAAATCTTTAAAAAAAAAATGTTTAAAAGGTGAAGATGCCGTGTCTCAGCAACATTAAAAATTTGGAGTTAAAAGAAACCTCAAGAAAATCACCGGCTCTAATTACCTCAGTTTCAAAGAGGGAATTAAGGAGCATTACATTATTAGACTAAAATCAAGTTAGCATGCGGCAGGGGAAGTCCATCTTACTCAATTTAGACGGGTTTATTGGGATGTAATCCCATGGGAAATCCTGATAAACCAGTCATAAGTTGAAAATGCATCTAACATAACCAACCCACCAAATCATAGCTCAGCCTGGCCTACCTTAAACGTTAGCCTACACTTGGGCAAAAATCTAACACAAAGCCCATTTTATAATAAAGTGTTGAATGTCCCATATAATTTATTGAATACTTCACTCAAAGTGCAGGACAGAATAGCTGTGTGGGTACAGAATGGCTGTCAGTGTATCAGTTGTTTAAACTTGTGATCACGTGGCTGACTGGGAGCTATGGCTCATGGCCAGTGCCCAGCATCACGAGAGAATGTCATACAGCCTACCACTACCCCAAGAAAAGATTCAAATTCAGAACTTAAGGGGTGCCTGGGTGCCTCAGTCGTTAAGCGTCTGCCTTTGGCTCAGGTCATGATCCCAGGGTCCTGGGATTGAGCCCTGAATCGGGCTCCCTGCTCAGAGAAGAGCCTGCTTCTTCCCCCTGCTTGTGTTCCCTCTTTCAGGGTGTCTCTGTCAAATAAAATCTTTAAAAAAAAAATTCAGAATTCAAAATTTGATGTATGGTTTCTACCAAGTGTGTGTCACTTTCCCACCATTGTAAAGTCAAAAAATCTTTAAGTAGAACCATTTTAAGTGGGGAGCCATCTATAGTAGACATACTTGTATTACATTTCAGTTTATAAACCCCTTTTACACGTGTCACGTGACCTGAGATTTTTTAAAGAAAATATTTAATTAATTAAATATTTTATTTATTTATTTGACAGAGATCACAAGCAGGCAGAGAGAGAGGGGGAAGCAGGCTCCCTGCCGAGCAGAAAGCCCGATGTGGGGCTTGATCCCAGGACCCTGGGATTATGACCTGAGCCGAAGGCAGAGGCCTTTACCCACTGAGCCACCCAGGCACCCCATCATTTTTTTTTAAAGATTTTGAGAGAGAGAGAGAGTTGGGGGGAGGGTGCAGAGAGCACAGTATGAGAGTGACAGGGAGAAGCAGATTCCCTGCCATGCAAGGAGCCTGATGTGGGACTCGATCCCAGGACCCTGGAATCATGACCTGAGCCGAAGGCAGACACTTAACCACTGAGCCCCCCAGGCGCCCCCCACATTATCATCACTTGGTAGTAGGGTGCACTAAGGTTAAGAGATGTGACTTGCCCAAGATCACTAACCATTAAAATGTAGAGTGGGAACTTGAACCCATGTCTTCTTTTTTCTCTTGCCAATTTCCCTTTTCTTCCTATTGCTCCATGCTAATCTAGTGACTGTTAGTACTAAAGGTTTTAGGCCCAAGTTAATTTTTCTCCTGGAATTTTAATTCCACAGCCTCATTTCCTGTGAAAAGCAGTCATTACTTTCTTCATTAAAGGAAATACAAATATGAAAGCATTTTCCAAGTTGTAAGCCACTGGGCAAATTTATATTTCAAGGCTAGTTCTGCTTTTTCTCCCCCTCCAGCTAGGGGAGCTACATTAAACTGTAAGTGAATGGGTGAGAGGATTACCTTTCTAGCATTTACAGTAACTCTAATGAATTGTTGGCTAAATGAAGGGGTTCTCCAAAAAGAAAAAAGAGTGACTGAAAGAAATCCACGGGACTAAGTCTTAGAATTTGGGAATGTTGGTGGATTCACAGCCTAATGGTGAAAACTATCTGACCCAGCTCAGAGGTATAAAGGAGCTCTCCATTGTGTGGACAATCAGGAAGGATCCACTAACCCCTGTAGCTGTTTACATTGATTGAAGATCCAACAAGTATTTCCTTGATTTTGTTTGGGACCCCACCATTCATTCGCTGGGATACAGAGCATTGGGAACAGAGCTTTCTGTCCCTCCTAAAAACCCAGTACTGTTTATACGTATAGTAATGTTTCTGGCATTCCTTAAACTCTTTTTGTTACAATTAAGGACCCAACAACCTCAAAGGTACTCAATTGTTAAAGTTCCAACTCTTTAGAGCATGGCGTTCAAGACCTTCTACAACAGTTCATAATCTATCTTTCTAATCATAACTTCCACTGTTGTCAGGAATAAACATTCTGCTCTAAACTGGTCTGCTCACTACCTCCTATGCATTTTATTTTTCCTCCTGCACAACTTTCTCTTTAAGTCTGCACTGTCCTTTATTGTAAGCCACATCTGGCTAGTACTTGAACTTTAGCCAGTCCAAATTGAGATGTGCTATGTCAGATACACCCAGATTTCAGAAATCTAGAACCCCTGATATAAAATACTTCACTAATGATATTTAAATATTGATTATAGGGCGCCTGGGTGGCTCAGTGGGTTAAGCCTCTGCCTTCGGCTCAGGTCATGATCTCAGGGTCCTGGGATCGAGTCCCACATCGGGCTCTCTGCTCAGCAGGGAGCCTGCTTCCTTCTCACTCTCTCTGCCTGCCTCTCTGCCTACTTGTGATCTCTCTCTGTCAAATAAATAAATAAAATCTTAAAAAAAAAAAAGAAAATGGAAGAAAAAAAATAAATATTGATTATATATTGAAAAGTGAATATTTTGGATATATTGGATAAAATAAATTACATTAAAACGAATTTCATATTTTTTTTACTTTTCATGTGGCTTCTAGGAAAATGAAAATATACATGTGGCTTGCATTGTATTTTTTTTTTTTAAGATTTTATTTATTTATTTGAGAGAGAGACAGTGAGAGAGAGCATGAGAGAGGTCAGAGGGAGAAGCAGACTCCCTGTGGAGCTGGGAGTCCAATGCGGGACTTGATCCCAGAACTCTGGGATCATGACCTGAACCGAAGGCAGTCCTCTAACCAACTGAGTCACCCAGGCGTCCCTTGCATTGTATTTTTAAACGGACAGTTCTCTGCTAGATCATTGGCCTAGCCTCTTAAGCCAATGTAAAACAAGGCCTACTACTCAAGCCCACCTTTGTATTTTCTCATTCTAAAATAATAAAGGGATGGATGATAGAAAAATGTGAGTACATATGGGTTTATACATTTAAGGTAGGCATGCCCTCTGCTACCATATTGAAGCTTCTATTACCAGTCAGCTGACAGCTCAAGAAAACAGACTTTCTGCCAAAGACCACAAGATAGTTAATATGCTCAATATGTGTTAGATAACTTCTTTAGGGACCCACACTAAAAACCCCCAAGCCCTTGAATTTTATCTTTATCCCTCCTGTTTTTCTTCTTTGTCTAGTCACTAAAATATTGGCCCTTTCTGTGAAAAATTTTCAACTTTATTCCTTACTCTCAGTCCATAACTAATCAAAGTCTTGCTCACCTTGATTTTAAAATCAGTTTCCAAGTAGTCTCCCAGCGTATTTCTCCCCATCCACATTCATTTTATAAACTGCAACTAAAATCATCTTCATAATCTTTTTTGCAAATACAATTTTTTGCTCTAAAACTTCCACTTTTCCCACATTGCCAACTGAGAGAATTCCTTCATTTAGCATCCAAGTGAGGCTTTTTCATACCTTATATCTTGATACTATTCTCCATAAAACCTGGACTTTAGAGCAACTAGACTTGGTTTATGTAAAGCACTTAGAACCACACCTGTCATATATTGTAAAAGCTGTATGTTTTACCTATTATTATTACTACTGACTTTCATTTGAGTGTGCTGTATGCATTTTTGCCGCTGGAACACTGTTAATTCCATTTTCATTTGAATGCCTCTATCAATAAAGGGAAAAGGAGTGATTTAAACAATCAGTGATAGGAACAAGCTAATTGTTATTTCTTGAGAAAACAACTTATCCTCCTAACAATTGACAGAAACTCTGAACCCTAATTTACTATAAAATGTAATAAAATTTAACACTGGATGAAATATAAATAAAAGGCAGTGTTTCTTTCTTTAGAACCCCTATGTTCTATTATGGCATATGGTATTTCAAAAAAACAAAGCCTTAAAAAATATAAATGTGTTCTGGATTTAGGGCCACATGGCTCTCCAACTTTGGTGTATATCAGAATAACCTGGGAAGATTTCAAACCAAACAGATGCCTGGGCCCCACTCCAGATTTATTGAAATCTCTAACCGTAGGCCTTGGACACACAGTTTTTTAAAAGCTCCAATATGCATGTTTTCAAAAGCTTGGTGGGTGATCTCCATGTGTACCTCATCCAAGAATCATTGGTTTAATCAAGAGAAACACTTGGGAGATCGATCGATTGATTGATCGATCTATCTCTTCTCCTAGTGCATGTTTTTGAAACAGAGCAGACTACTCAGAGAACTGATTTACCCTGAATGACTTATGTGTTTACGAATAGTATTCATAAAAACAAAACAACCTCCCCTCCCCCACCTTCCTGAAAAACACTCTGGAGTTCATTTAGGGGATTAGAAAAGAAAAAGCCACATATGTCCCAAATACCACACTTGGTATTCATCTACAAGCTTGTCTGTTGGCTTGACTTCTACTTATTCATAAATTTCAAAACAGAATTACTTAAGTAAATATATATTTAACTATGTATAATACTTACAGCTTACAGATTTGACAATTCAAGATTATACACTTAAGTAAATGTGTGAAAAAGTTGACATTTTAGTATACAGTAGAATAAAAATTTCAAAAACAACTTTACCTCAAAAATATTTTACACCAATTTTCAAAAGTGCTATCTTCACAGGCTCATTGTATCTCAACAACCCAGTTAGGTTATCAAATCTCGAAGCATGAAGTAACCAGTATCCTATCCAGAGACAGCACTTTTGGTACTGTTGCTGAGGGTATGAAAATCCTGGGTCTTTGAAACCCTATAACAAAGCCCCTTTTACCCTCCAATCCTGAGACAACAAATCTTGTAGTTCTCCCTCATCATCGCTGTCAGCATTCTCCTCTTCCTTTTTCTGAAGTTCTTTTATAGTCAGAACCTCTTTAAGCTTATTTTTTATTTCATCCTGGCGATTCCGAAGCTTTTCCACCCGACGGTAACATTCTATCTGCTCATCGATCTCCCCAATTTGCCGGTCCAACCGTCCCTCCTCATCCTCTTCAGCAACTATAGCTTCGGAAATAGTATTGACCTGTCTCATGGCCTTTTGAAATTCGTCCCACTCTTTGTCCATCTGATCCTTTGGGGCATCAACCTTTCGTACCCTAGCATCTATCTCAGGGTCGTCAAAAAAGCCTTCTGGTAATGCTTCCGCTGTGTTTTCTCGCCTTTCCACGACTTTTTCATGTATTTCTGCCTTCTCAATGGACCCCGAATGAGGAATTAAAGGGGCCTTGGGAGGATTTGTATCCGAGAAACCGCGTGGCAGCATACTTGTTGCCTCTCTCGAGGAGGAAAGCGAGGGTTCCTTGCCCTGTGAGTCGGCCGGCTGCTTGCTGGTGTCCCCTCTTTTCCCTTCTCCTCCCTCTTCCTCCTCCTCCTCTTCCTCATCTTCATAATCAGGGAGTAAACCGAGTCCCGAGGCCTTACTGAGGGTCGCTCTGGCCGAGTCCTTCCCTGCTCTGTCAGAGTTGGTGGGCAAAGCGGATGTGGAGGGCTGTACCTGAGGCAGCGAGGAGGCCTTGGGTCTTTTGGCATCTTGGCCATCCGCATCCGGCGCCTTCCTCTTGGCTGACTGGGGCACGGCGCTGGAGGACGGGCCCTGGGTGGCTTCCTTCGCGCCTTTGAGCTCGGCTACTTTCTCACGGTGCTGCTTTCCCAGGACGTGGGTCTGCCACAGGAGCTCGCTCTTCACCGGGGTGTTACACAGGGCACAGCTCAGCTGCCCCAAACGGTTGTACTTCGCCAATGGAGATTCTATGCGTTTCCGATTGGTGCTCAGACGCTGCTTCTCCTTCATCAAGCGCCGCAGTTCGTCCTGATTCACCACTCGCTTCCCCGCCGGAGTGCGAGCGGAGGCGGAGGACGCCATCTCGGCGTCCGGACCTAAGGCGACTCTGGCTTCCGTGCGGGCGAGGTCTGGTAACGTCATTTCCTGTCTCGGCGAGGATTGGCTGAGGCTCCGGAAGGCGGGCGGCGGCGCCGGGATTTCTCTCGAGATCCGGGCTGAGGCTGTTTTTACTTGCCGGGCTGCATGCTCGGTCCTGCTATGGCTGCGGTAAAGACGGTAAACTGCAAGGTCGAGGTGGCGCGGGCCCAGGCGGCCTTGGCTGTCAATATATGTGCCGCCCGAGGGCTGCAGGATGTGCTGCGTACCAACTTGGGGCCTAAGGGCACGATGAAAATGTGAGATGGCCCGGCGGTTGGAACGGCGGTTAGGGCCGGGGGTTTGTTGGGTGTCGCGGCGCGCTCTGAGGCAGACGTTCCGCGAAGAGCCTGGAGCGACGGGATACCTTCGTTCTCATTCCTGTACGGAGATCACCCCTGGCCCGGGGCGGGAGGACAGCCTCCCGAGGAAAGGGCCCCGAGTGAAGCTTGTACACCCCCACTCCTTCACTTGCGTTAAAGTTCATGTGCAATTGCAAGTCAGTTCATCTCGTGTGTCTTGAGAAGCATAAGCCATTTAACTCCCCTGAGCTTTGGGACTACATACCCTTAGTTTGGGTTTTTTTTCGGCACCGTGTTGTAGTGGTAAGGGCACCCAGGTCTTGGAGCCTGGCAGTCATGGGTTCAAATCCAAGTTCCCTTCTAGCTGTGCATCGTTAGGCAAGTTACTTGCACACTCTGTGCCTACGCTTCTTCCTTTCTATTCACCCCTTCAGCGTATATTTACTTAGCATCACTTTTTTAGAAGAGTGAGGAAAAGAACGCTAAAATGTCTAAGAGGAGGAATACTTTCTAAGAGGAATGAGCAGAATTAACGGTTGAAGAGGGCTCTTGTATGCTATTTGGATGCTGGGAAAATAGAAATGGTGAAGATGATTATATTGAGGAAAGGGACTAATTACTGATGGGAGTAGGGAGAAAGAGAAGCCTCTCAGATAACAGGTTTTTGATCAGAGTCATGAAAGGTAAGTTAGAGTTCACCAGTTGGAGAAGGGAGTAAAAAGGCCTTCTGTAATAACTTCAGGAACAAGAAAGCCCGTTGGTGTAATCCAACAGAAATAAAAACAAGCATGCTGTATTAAGGGAACCACAAGATTTTCCCACAAGATCTCATTTGGTAGATGCAGCAGGAAAAGTAAACATAAGCCAGACTAGGAAAGGTGAACAACGTCATCATTGCTAAGTAATCTGGATTTTACCTTGAAGGTGATGGAGAACATAAAAACTTATGGAAAGATTTTTGATCAGGTAGCTAATTGAGTCACACTACTTTTTAGAAATAAATATAGTGTGTTGGGGTAGATTCAAATTCAGAGATACCAGGATGCTGTCTAAATAGTCAAGGCTAGAGATGTTGATGACAGTGGACACGGAGAGGAGGGAGTAGATGGAAGAAATACTGAGGTTGTGGAATTATCAGAACTTGATGATCTAATAAATGTGAGGGGTGAGGAAAGAAACTAGGTTGAGTGAATGAATGGTACTTTGTACCAAAATAAAAAACCTGCAGGAAATTTATAGTTTTGTGGTTTATAGGCTTCCAAGTATTCTTTGACTAAACTTCTGTTCATAACTCATCAGTTTCTCTTAAACTTGTAAATGCTCCATTTGGAATGAAATCATCATAGTGGTCCATATGGGAAGTGATTCTGTAAGGCTGTACATGGTGGTGATTACCATGGTGTTGCCCCATGGCACTTGGAAGTTTTGAAGCTCAGTTCCTTATACTAAGGATGGTGAGTGGCAAGAACTGAGAATGTCTTGCTTAACCCTTGCCATATGAGGTTAATAATATCACTGTTTTCTGAACAGGCTTGTTTCTGGTGCAGGTGACATCAAACTCACCAAAGATGGCAATGTGCTGCTCCATGAGATGGTGAGCTGATACTGCTGACTTCAATAAATCTTAACAAGCCTAGAACATAGTACAGATTGCATATATATATATATGTACACATATATAAATATATAATATATATTTTAATAAAATATATAAATATATAAATAAAAATATAAATAAATATATTTATTATATAATAAATAAATAAATAAATCTATTATATATAAATTTATATATTTTATTTATATATAAATTTATTTTTATATATTTACATATATAAATTTTTAAAATATTATATTGTATATATTATATTATATATTAATATATATAAATATATTAATATAAATAATATAAATTATATATAAGTATAAATTTATATATTATATATAAATTTATATATGATATATAAATATAAGTGTATATTTATATATCATATATAAATTTATATATAATAAAATAAATAAATTTATTTATTTTATTTGTTTATTTGACAGAGAGAGATAGAGCGAGAGATGGAACACAGACTGGGGGAGTGGGAGAGGGAGAAGCAGGCTTCCCGCTGAGCAGGGAGCGTGATGCGGGCCTTGATCCCAGGACTCTGGGATCATTACCTGAGCCAAAGGCAGATGCTTAATGACCGAGCCACCCAGGTGCCCCTTTATTTATTTATTTTTTAAAGATTTTATCCACTTTTTTTTTTAAGATTTTATTTATTTATTTGACAGAGATCACGAGTAGGCAGAGAGGCAGGCAGAGAGAGAGAGGGGGAAGCAGGCTCCTTGCTGAGCAGAGAGCCCTATGCGGGGCTCAATCCCAGGACCCCGGGATCATGACCTGAGCCGAAGGCAGAGGCTTTAACCACTGAGCCCCCACTTTTTTTTTTTTTTAAGATTTTATCCACTGGGAGAGAGAGTGAGAGCACCTAAGCTGGGGGAGGGGCAGAGAGAGAGGCAGGCTCCCCTCTGAGCAAGGAACCTGATGTGTGACAGGATCCTGGGATCATGACCTTGAGCCTAAAGCAGGTGCTCAACTGACTGAGTCACCCAGGCAGCCCCAAACTGTGTATGTTTAAATCAAAGCTGTCAGTTAAATACTGCAGTTGTGAGTTATACTTGTTGGGTTAGACCTTAATAAAAGATGGTTTTGATTGTTTTGAAGTCTTTATACAGTCCAAGTAATCGCTTAGGGATACTTCCAAATTAGTTACATCTTTTAAGGGTACTGAATTGTGTTCTTTGTAATATGAAAATATAAAAAAAAATCCTTTGCTATTTTAGTAAACATATTCATCTTAGAGATTGAAGAATTTGATCTTATTTTAGAAACGTCATTGCATTCCAAAGCAAAGACTTTTACAAAATGTTCAAACCTCATTAGTTCTCAATTTAAAACATTTGGTAAAGACATTTATTAAGTATTGATAGTAAGAATTTGTGAGTTTGTAGAATGAAGCTTATTTCTTAATTTTATTATTGGCCTTTAGGTTATCTTGATTTCATTGGACTATTTAATCTCATTCTCTCTTTTAATCTGTTGCTTACTTTTTCCAGCAAATTCAACACCCAACAGCATCCCTGATAGCAAAAGTAGCAACAGCCCAGGATGACATTACAGGAGATGGTACTACTTCCAATGTTCTAATTATTGGAGAGTTACTAAAACAAGCTGATCTTTACATTTCTGAGGTATTAGCATTTCACAGAATTCACATTCATGTGATATTTTATTTTGAATGAGGAATTGTTGTTTTCACTAGTAAAATGTTTTAATTTTAGAGGGTAAAAGTAATTTTTAACAAGATACTTTTGGACAATTATAAATGAAAACAATCTTGAACTTTTTTTTTTTTTTTTTTACAAAAAATAATGCCTTTCATTGGAATTGTATCCCACTTTTTAAAATGAAGTATTTAAGATAAGAAGGTAAAAAATTAGCCATCTACCCATGAATAATGGCCTAAAAAAGAAAACATCACTGATAAAGTTGAAACCAAATCATGTACCTTTAAAAAAATAACTGGAGAAAAATAATTGAAGGTTTTCACATTGTGAATTTACCTTTCTAGTTTTATTTTCCTTATAAACCGTCTACTCTAACGAGACTCCTCCATGCTACTCCCTAGCCTTTAAAATCACTGCAACACATTTCTACCTCAGTGCTTTTGTTCAATCTGTATTCTTTTCTTGGCATTACTTATCTGTCTTCTCTGATTAAGTATTTAAAAGTTTCCATTCTTTCAAGGTCCATTTCAACAAAGCATTACTTGGTCAAAGTGCTAGAATTATTACTTCTTTGCATTTCATTTAGAATTGGGAATTGTCTAATAATTCAGTACCTGCAACGTACCTCTTTTAGGATTCTTTTGGCTTTAAGCAGTGGAAATTTGACTAAAAATGATTTAAACAATAAATTATCTCCCATGACAGAACATCCAAGGTAGTTGATTAAAAAATTCTATTAGTCATCAAGTACTCTGGTTCTTTCTGTCTCTTAAGCGCCTCCATTTACAATACTGTTTCATGATAAAGCTTATTTCCATCCTGATTATAAGACTGTCAGAGGAAATTAGGAATACCTGCTTCCTTTAGTAACACCTAGCAGGAGAGCACAAGAAAGAACCATTTGCCCAATTATGGAATATAAGTCCTTTTTAAAAAAAAATTTTTTTTTGTATTCATTTGACAGAGAGAGAGAGAGAGAGAGATCACAAGTAGGCAGAGCAGCAGGCAGAAAGAGAGGGGGAAGCAGGCTCCCCACTGAGCAGAGAGCCCAATGCGGGGCTCGATCCCAGGACACTGGGATCATGACCTGAGCTGAAGGCAGAGGCTTAACCCACTGAGCCACCCAGGTGCCCCAAGTCCTTTCTTTATATGATTGGGTCAACTTTGATCTGTGTCCATCCTGTTGGAATTGACTTACTCTAAGCAGGATCTACCCTTTGAGCTATCTAGAGAGGGTAGCTTCCTCTGAAGACTGGAGGAAGGGATAACCTAACCAAAATAGGGTTTTGTTAAGGAGGAAGAAGTTTAAGAAAGGCGAGATGCTGACAGACACTGATGTAATTATGAATCTGTTGCAGTATAGCAATAGACCTAGGCACAAAATATGATAGAAACACTGAGGAGGGAGGGATATCCTAAACTAGCCTGAATTAGGAAGCACTTCCTGGAGGAAGTAATAAGACCTGGGTTAAATCTTCAGGATGAGAGGGAGTGAGCCAGAGGAAAAGACCAAGGGGTAAGGAGAATGACATTCCAGGCAGAAGGAACAACACGAGCAGAGGCACAGAGAGGAGGAAGCAATGTGGTATGTGTGTAAAGCTAGAAACACTATGGTATTGGCAAAGTTTAAAATGATAAGGATAGGGGCTCCTGGGTGGCTCAGTTGGTCATCCAGCTCCCTGTTCAGTGGGGAGCCTGCTTCTCCCTCTCTCTCTGCCCCTGTCATGTGTATTCTCTCTCAAATAAATAAATACAGTAAAAAAAAAAGTGATATGGACAGTAATGAAAGCCTGGAGAAGTAGGTGGGAGCCAGATCACAGAGGGCATGTAGTATGCTAACCAAGAAGAATGTTCATGTTTATGTGTTAGTGACTGATGCAGTCAGATTGGCCATTTAAAAATTTGGGTGACAGTTTTAAGGGAGTCAAGACTGGAAGATCATAGTAGTCCAGGCGAGAAGGTGTGAGATCCTAGACTGAGCTAATGTTTTGAAAATGGTTCATAAGCATGCTCTAGAGTCAGGCTCTGCAAGTTTAAATCGTGGTTCCACCTCTTACTATCCTGGTGATCTAAGGCAAATTACATTATCCCTATAAACCTCCATTTCCTCATCTGTGAAACAGAAATAGTAGTACCCACTTCATAGTGTTGAGAGGATTGAATTAAACAATACATGTAAAGTCCTTTATTTTTTTAAAAAATTTAAAAAGATTTTATTTGAGAGAGAGAGAGCACAAGAGGAGAGAGGTCAGTGGGAGAAGCAGACTCCCTACCGAGCAGAGAGCCCGATGGGGGATTTGATCCCAGAACTCCAGGATCATGACCCGAGCCAAAGGCAGTTGCTCAACCAACTGAGCCACCCAGGCGCCCATGTAAAGCCCTTTAGATTAGTACCTGGTACAAATGCTCAATAAATGTTAACTTTAAAAAAATTATTGTAGGGGGCGCCTGGGTGGCTCAGTGGGTTAAGCCTCTGCCTTCGGCTCGGGTCGTGGTCCCGGGGTCCTGGGATCGAGCCCCGCGTCGGGCTCTCTGCTCGGCGGGGAGCCTGCTTCCTCCTCTCTCTCTGCCTGCCTCTCTGCCTGCTTGTGATCTCTCTCTGTCAAATAAATAAATAAATAAATAAATCTTAAAAAAATTATTGTAGGACTGATGTAAAAAAATGGAAGAGGGGAATAAACTAGACCCAGTTCTAGCTTTCAATAAGTTTATGTATTTTTCCAGAATAAACAATATTAAAAAAATTATTTTGTTATATTGTCAGACCTAGAGAAAAGTTTTAGGACTATTCCAAAGAATAACATTTCTCTCTCAGATATATCCATATATATGGTATATGTATATACATACCTTTTCCCAAATGGTGTAAGTTGCAGACATGATTGTCTAAATATTTTAGTGTATATTTCTTAAAACCAGGATATTCTCTTATATAATCACAGAATAGTGATCAAAAACAGGAAATTAATATTAACATTGACACACTGATACAGTAGTATAACCTACAGATTTTATTCCAGTTTTATCATCTGTCCCAACAGTGTCCTTTATAGCAGAAAAATATCTGGGCTCATCTGTTGCATTCAGTTGTCATTTCCCTTTAGTCTCCTTTAAAATGGAATAATCCTGAGCTGTGTTTTGTGTTTTACATTGCTACTTTTAGAATATAGGCCAGTTATTTTGCAGAAACTCCTCAATTTGGATTTGACTATTTTATTGTAATTAGACTCTGGTTACAAACTTTTGGCATGAATACCATGGAGATGCTTTAGTATTCTTACCAGGAGGCACGTGATGCCTATTTGTCCCGTTATTGTGATGTTAACATTTGGTGAAGGTGATGTCTGTCTGTTCATTTCTCCAAATCAGTGCTGGTTCTTTTCCTCCACATTAAAAGGAGCCTCTCTTTTCTTTTGTGCCCATACAGTACCACATGGCAATGTCACAATATTTGGAAATAAAGAGGACTTTTGTAGTTTTTTGTACTGGACTTACAATTTTTCTGTAAGTCTGAGATTATTTTCAATATGAAGCACTGAAAAATTACTTTTATAAATTATATACATACCCATATTTAGTGGCATTGATGTGGGTAATATTACTTTTTCTGGATATACCTGTTAATAAGGGAAGATGGTTACTTTTACTTTGGATGACTTACTTTATAATTTTTAGTTTTATATTGATGTAATAGGGCCTGCATCCTAGAATAATAGCTGAAGGATTTGAAGCTGCTAAGACAAAAGCACTTGAAGTTTTGGAAGAAGTTAAAATTAACAAAGAGATGAAAAGAGAAATCCTCTTAGATGTGGCTAGAACATCTCTGCAAACTAAAGTTCATGCTGAATTGGCTGATGTGTTAATAGAGGTATGTGACTAAACTTGCTTTCAGAATGAGTATAGACTAATGCATGATGGTATTTTATTCTATAAGATAATTAACCACTGCATATGGTTCTTTTGTACATGAAATAAAATATGGAAGACAAACACTTATAGACCTACCTAGAGACTAGACTTGATTGATCAGAACAGTATGTGAAATTTTTCAAAAGTGTCATAATAAACCTTTAAATTACCATGAAAGTTACTGCCTGTGGATTACCACAGTGACTGCCTGCGGATCATCCCTTGTGGGTACCATTGGGGTGACGTACTGGTCTCTTAAACCTAGAGGTCCATATTTATTATGTGAGGAGACACAAAGGGAATTGGTTAAGCTTACCACTTAAATGAACCATATCTGATAGATAATATTCACATCTGGGAAATGCATATTTGTTTTGTTTACTTCAAAAGGTAAAATCTGTGTAATATAAAGACAAGACTGGGTATTTTGGGAAGACTTTTATCAGGTGGCTATAGTTTGATATCATCATTGTTCCTCAGCTTTGTATTTTTTGAAACTTGAATATATTGGTTCATCAGGAATGATGAATTCATAACCCAAATCACAAGACATTGATATATAAATCAGAATGCTCTCTTGCTAATTTACCTGGAGAGATACAAATGACAAATAGACTGAAACCAATAGGAAAACCTACTTGGCAAATGAGATTAAGATCAGACAATTTCTTGCTCAACAGAGTTCAAATAAAGACTGTAGTTGGAGTCTTGTTGGAGTACATATATCAAGTGACCCAGAATCTTCATTTTATCTGGTTAGGGCCCCCATTCTCTTTTGGAGTTCTGGAAACACTGATATTCTTATTATTCAGTGGTTTTTGTCATTATTCCCTATTAGGCTCTAAGACCAAATATCATGTTACCTCAGGTAAAGTTTTCAAAGGTATAGTTTTTTGCTTTATTTATATTTTAGGATGGTTATACTATAGTACTTAATTATTGTAATTAGTTGTTTTCCTTTTACTTTATTTTTTAATTTTTTAAAAAGATTTTGTTTATTTATTTGACAGACAGAGATCACAAGTAGGCAGAGAGGCAGGCAGAGAGAGAGAGAGGAGGGAGCAGGCTCCCTGCTAAGCAGAGAGCCTGCTGTGGGACTCGATCCCAGGACTCTGGGATCATGACCTGAGCTGAAGGCAGAGGCTTTAACCCACTGAGCCACCCAGGCGCCCCTTCCAATTACTTTCTGAGCTAAGCAGTAGGATGTATTGTACCATGCTTCTCAAATTGTATATCCCTGGGCATATGTGGCAGAATAAGTGAGATAGGTCTTTCTAGAGTCTCAATTTTACTTTGCAGTTTTGGGGAAAAGCATTACTTTCACATTAAAACAAGCATGTATATTATAGCATGATGTGGAAACTTTTCATGATAAAACACAAAACCTTAGAAATTTCTGGCTTGTATAGCCAGCAAATTTTAGCTCTTACCTTATATTACATTTCCTTTTCCATTAATATGTTCTTGGTGGAAAAGTTTGAGTAGTGTTGGTAGTAGAAAGAGTAGTAGCTTGGCAATTGAAAACAATTGAATTCTAGGGACACCTGGGTGACTCAGTGGGTTAAGCCTCTGCCTTCGGCTCGGGTCATGATCCCAGGGTCCTGGGATTGGGCCCCGCATCAGGCTGTCTGCTCAGAGGGGAGCCTGCTTCTCCCTCTCTCTGCCTGCCTCTTTGCCTACTTGTGATCTCTCTCTCTCTCTGTCAAATAAATAAATAAAATTTAAAAAAAAGAGAAAAGAATTGAATTCTAGGACTGGTTCTGCTACTGCCTTTTATTTTTTATTTTTTTTAAAAAGATTTTATTTATTTATTTGACAGAGAGATCACAAGTAGGCAGAGAGGCAGGCAGAGGGAGAGGGGAAAGCAGGCTCCCCCTAAGCAGGGAGCCGGATGTGGGACTCTATTCCAGGACCCCAAGACTACAACCCAAGCTGAAGGCAGAGGCTCAACCCACTGAGCCACCCAGGCGCCCCTGCTACTGCCTTTTAGACCTGTTTTAAGACTCTAAGTTCTTCTTCTTCTTTTTTTTTTTTTTTGGAGAAAGAGTGTGAGCTGATGGGGGGTGGGGTGTGGAGGAGGGGCAGAAGGAGAGGAAGAGAAAATTCCAGGCAGGCTTCACGTCCAGTGCAGAGCCCAATGCGGGGCTCGAGCCCTTGACCCTGAGATCATGATCTGAACTAAAATCAAGGGTTGGATCTTTTACCAACTGAACCACTCAGGTACCCCTAAGACTGTAACTTCTTAAAGTTTTATCAGAGTTTACTTAACTGTAAAATGAAGGATTTGGGCCTGATGATCTCTGAAGTTCCTTTAGGTTCTAAGGTATCCATTGGCATTGGTTATTACTGGTGTCCATGAAAAGGTGACCCTTTTTGGCCTTGCTCTGTATTTTGAGGTCTGAAGCCCTTTATCTGCTTAGTCTGGTGATTACTTAGGCCAGTGATTTCTTTTAATAGAACAGTAATTACTGTTCTCATTTGCTTCTCTTTCAGGCTGTGGTGGATTCTGTTTTGGCTGTTAGAAGACCGGGTTATCCTATCGATCTCTTCATGGTAGAAATCATGGAGATGAAGCATCAGTCAGAAACAGATACAAAGTAAGTTACATAAACTTTGACAATACATAGATTCTAGAATATTTGGTTTAGTTCAGATGTTTTTTCATTAATTTCCTTCTATTCAACATCAGTCTATTAACTCAACATATATTAATTGAATACTTACCCCCAAGCTAGTCATTATTTTGGGTGCTAGGGATGAAGAGTAAACAAAACAGAATTTCTTTCTCCAAGAAGATTTTGTTTCTAGTTGAAGGAGGTAATAAATACCTAAGTGATAATGAAAGCTTGAAGAAGATAGAGTGACTATGTGAGAGCTTGTGTGTGATTTTAGAATGTTTAGGGAAGGTCCTCATAGTAGGAAGAGAGAGAGCTAAGAAGGTGTCCAAAGAAGTAAGGAATAGCCATGTGCACATCTGGGGGAAGAGTGTTCTGAGTCAAGGGAGTAACGGTTGAAAAGGCCCTGAGGCACACAAGTGTGCTAGGGTGTTTGTGTGCTTGGAGCACAGGAAGAGGAAAAAGGAGTAGGAGATGAAGTCGGAGAGGAAAGAAAGCCAGACAATTGCTTGAATATCTAGGACCTCAGAGTATGTGGCGTCTTGTTGATTTTGGACTTAATGAATTTTAAATGTCTTATTATGGAAAATTCTAAACATATATGAAAGTAGAGAGAAAAGAATAGTGGACTCCTATATACTTGTCACTCATCTTTCAATTTTCAACATATCGTATTTTTCCTTTTATTTCCCTTATATGCCCGTTTTCCCTCTTTCCTCCTTGTCCCAAACCTGGATTATTTTAAAGCCAATCCAGATAATCATTATTTCATTTTAAAATACTTTATTTATTTTAACATATATGTATGTGTGGGCATCTTTATTTACCTATTTCTTGACGTTTTATTTGGTTTTTCTTAAATCTGCCATGGTACTTTTTATGGTGTCTTATTCCCTGCAGATCTTTATAAGACTGCCTTATATGTTTTTAAACATATAGTTCATATCTGATAATTACAACATTTGAAGTTTTGACTTGTCTGTTTCTAGTGTTTATTATATTTTGCTGGTTCTCCCTGACTGTGTTTTATTTTTGTATGTGCCATTACTTTAAATTAAATCTAAATACTTTAAATTAAATCTACAGCTTGAGGGCTTTTTGTTTGTTTGTTTTTAATATCCAGCTAATTCTTTTTTTCTAAAAATTTATTTATTTTAGAGAGAGAGTGAGTGAGTGCACACATGTGAGTATGGGAAGGGGAAAAGGGAGAGGGAGAGGCAGAATCCTTGGGCAGACTCCCTGCTGACTGTGGAGCCTGATGCAAGCCTCCATCCCAGGACCCCGAAATCATGACCTGAGCCAAAATCAAGAGTTGGCTGCTTAACCTACTGAGCAACCCAGGTGCTCCTATCTAGTTAATTCTAACTGCTGATTGGTATAAGGGCTGCTTGCTTATAGTTTATCCTTCTGATTTATACCCTGAATATGTACCCTTTTGGGGTTCCTACTTAATGGGAAAAGTGTCTCCTGTTAGACTCTCTACCTCAGATGAGCCCTGAGCTTTTAATTCTGTCCCCTTCTCATTGTGAGGTTATTGAAAACAGAGTCAAATTTTCCTGAATTGTCTAATGACTTTAGGATAAGAGTGCCTGAAGTTCTTTTCTTACCCCTTGGAGTTCATGCTTTCTTTACTGTTTTATAGCTCTTCAGTGTTTTTAAGGGTTTTTGTTTGTTTGTTTTTGGGAGAGAGAGAGAGAGAGAGAGAGTGAGTGAGAGTGTGTGTGTGCATGAGCCAGTGAGGGTGAGATGCAGAAGGAGAGGGAGAAAGAAGATCTTATGCAGGCCCCACACAACATCATACAGCCTGATGCAAGGCTCAGTTTCAAAACTCTGAGATTATGACCTGAGCTGAAATCTCGAGTTGGATGCTTAACTGACTGAGCCACCCATGTGCCCCAGGGTTTTTGTTTTTAACCCAGAATTTTTAGTTGCTTTTGGTGGTAGGGTTGGTCCAAATTAGTCTGCCATTGCTGAGGGCAAAGCAGTTCTTGGTTTATGTTTCAGAAGGAGCTCTCTGGTGGTTGTAGGGAGAATGCACTGTGGAGCAGGGCACCTCCCAGTGCAAGGGCAGAAGCTGGAGGCCAGTCAGGAATCTGTTGTAATTCAAGAGAGGGATGAAAACAGTTTAGACCAGGGTATACTTAGAAGAAGAAACAATAGGATCTATTGATGGTTCAACACAGAATGTGACAGATAAAGAGTGAAGGATGTCTCCTGGGTTTTTGCATGGAGCAGCTGGAAAAGGAGAAATACTTTTTCTTGGGATGGAAAAAAATGGGAGGAAAATATTTGGGGAAATAAATCAAGAGTTTAGTTTGGGAAATGTTATGTTTTAGATGCCTATTAGGCATCCAAGTGGAGATGCTGAGTAGGGAGTTGGAGAGGTGTGTCTGGAGTTTAGAACGGAGGTCTGATCTGGAAATATATTTGGGAGTTATCCGTGTATAGGTGACTTAAAGCCTATGAGAGGTAATGAGTTCATCTGGGAGGTGAATATAGATAGAAGAGAACGTTTACTCTCCCTCCACCCCTCCTCTTGCTCTCGCTCTCTCGCTCACTCACTCTCTCAAAATCTTAAAAAAAAAAAAAAAAAGAGGAAGTTTAAAGTTAATCCCTGGAAACTCCGATGTTTAGAAATTGAGAAGACAAGAAGGATATAGCACAGGAGACTGAGAAGGAGTGGTTACTGGTAGAGGAAAGCCAAGAGAAGTTAGAGGCCCTGAAGCTAAGGAAGGAAAATGTTTCAGAGGGAGAATAACCAACTATGTCATATGCTGCTGAAACTTTGAGCAAGTTGTGGTTGAAAAATGAAAAAAATGATATGGGAAGGATTTAATGTTTTTGGTGGCTTTAATGAGAACTTATTTAGTAAAGGAGTGGGTATGAAAGTCAGACTGAAGGTGGGCTCCACAGAGAAGGGTTAGGGAAGTGAGGATACAAGCTTACACCACTCCAAAGAGGTTAGATAATTAGGAAGTAGCTAGAAGGAAGTATGGGAAAGGACATGAAGGAGAAGCATTCTTTGTTTTAAAGATGGGAATTATTGGGGCACCTGGGTGGCTCAGTGGGTTAAAGCCTCTGCCTTCGGCTCAGGTCATGATCCCAGGGTCCTGGGATCAAGCTCTGCATCAAGCTCTCTGCTCTGCATGGAGCCTACTTCCCCCTCTCTCTTTGCCTGCCTCTCTGCCTACTTGTGATCTCTGTCTGTCAAATAAATAAATAAAATCTTTAAAAAAAATTTAAAGATGGGAATTATCATGGTAATCTGTATCCTGATGAGAATGCTCCTGGAGGCAGGAGGAATTGATGGCAGCAGGGGGATGGGGTATTGCTGGAGCAGAGAGGAGGAAAGGAGTAGAGTACATACATGCAGAGGAGCATGGATAGTTCAGTCATAGGAATAGGAGGTTCAGGTTCAAGTGCAGGTGGATTGGTAGAGGTAGTGATGGGACAGTGCTTGTATTTTCTCAAAGCAGCAAGGTCATTTGCTGAGAGCAAGAGGGAAAGAGTGGAGGCTTGAATACTGAACATACATTTGCTTGTTTCTTCCTAAATATCTTCATTTTCAGTTAGAAGTTGGAGTAATTAGATTAAATTTTGTAGTTAGATTAAAATCAGTAGTTAGATTAAAATTTTGAAAACTTCCTTGTAATCATGTTTATTTTAAAAATTATTTCTTTACTTTAATGTAGAACAAATACTGGTTATAAAAGAAGTAGAAATATCATTTCCTAATTGGGTATAAATGAAGTTTTGAAAGTTACAAAAATATTTTCTTTTGAAAGAAAATTTGGAAAACAGGAAAAGAGCCTCTCCCACCCTCAAATTATCTGTATTCCTACAGCCCAAGCAGAACTTTACTCTAGGTTCCTTTCAGTTTTTTCTTGTCAATACCAAGGTGCTTATTTTTTAAAAGAATAGTTATAATCATTCTTTATAGGTGGTTTGTTGTTCTGTGTTTATCAGCTACCTATGTAAATATTTTTCCATGTCATTACATAGTTTTCATGACCACCAAATAGTTGGGTCATTTATTTGCTGAACAATGCCCTATTGTTAGACATTTAGGTTAACAATTTTTGGTTGTTCCATATAATTATTTTGAACAAATGTTCCTAAGAAACTCCTTGTGTGTCTACC
This sequence comes from Mellivora capensis, assembly GCA_004024625.1. Classification (NCBI taxonomy): domain Eukaryota; kingdom Metazoa; phylum Chordata; class Mammalia; order Carnivora; family Mustelidae; genus Mellivora; species Mellivora capensis. Next base: position 6,230 of record PISX010007459.1, on the reverse strand, counting down.
TCTCATTACTTGACCAGCTGTGTCATATGTTTGAGCCACATAATTTAGAGAATAATTCTGGGTTGACTTTTCATTGTGACTTCATAGTCACACTGTGTTAAAGTGGATTTTCTTAACTAACTGAGCCACCCAGGCGTCAGGTCATGATCCCAGTGTCCTGGGATCGAGTCCCACATTGGGCTCCTTGCTCGGCAGGGAGCCTGCTTCTCCCTCTGCCTGCCACTCTGTCTGCCTGTGCTTGCTCTCTCGCTTGCTCTCTCTCTCTGACAAATAAATAAATAAAAAAAAAATTAAAAAAAAAGATTTAAAGTGGATTTTCTTTTCCAATTTTACTAATTATGTGTTAGGCTTAAAATTGGTGCAAGGAAACAATGTGTGTCCTGATCTGTTACAATTTTAAGAATACAATCCTTATTTTATAATAAATTTAGAGTGTATATTCCAAGTAAGACACATTACATATTTTTAATAGGTTGATCAGAGGATTAGTTTTGGACCATGGTGCCCGTCATCCAGACATGAAGAAGCGAGTGGAAGATGCATTTATCCTTACTTGCAATGTGTCACTAGAATATGAAAAAACGTACGTGGCAGTTACTCTTTGTAAATGTTGAAACTATATTTTCTAGAAGTGTTTTTAATTTTGATTAACTAACTGATTTAGAGACAAGTGGGGGAGGGGCCAAGGTGCGGGACAAAGAAAGAATAAATCTTAAAGCAGGCACAGGGCTCAGTCTCATGACCCTGAGATCATGATCTGAGCTGAAATTAAGGGTTGGATGCTTAACCAACTGAACCACCCAGGTGCTCCCTAAAAAGTCTTTTTTAATCTCTTTCTTCCCTCCCAAATGTTTAGTGTAAACTCCTACCTTTCCCTCCTTCTTTTTTTCTCCACTTTTACTCGCTCGTTTTTATTAATCTTTTAGAGAGGTGAGCTCTGGTTTCTTTTATAAGACTGCTGAAGAGAAAGAGAAATTGGTAAAAGCTGAAAGAAAATTTATTGAAGATAGAGTACAAAAAATAATAGACCTGAAAGACAGAGTCTGTGCTCAGTCCAATAAAGGATTTGTTGTCATTAATCAAAAGGTGAGAAAGAAAATTCAGATTTTAACTATTTGTAAATGTTTTTCAGCATTTCTTGCAGTGTGGTCTGTGGACTCCTAGGAATCCCAAAGACCATTTCAGGGAGTCTTTGAGGTTTTAAAAAAAAATGGCAGTTTCATTTGAGATATCTTTAAAAAAAAAAAAAAAAGATTTATTTATTTATTTATTTGAGAGGGAGTGAGAGAGAGTGTGTGTGGCGGGGAGGGGCAGAGGGAAAGGGAGAATCCCAAGAAGGCTCCCTACTGAATGCAGAGCCTGACATGGGGCTCAATCCCATGACCATGAGATCATGACCTGAGCCAAAATCAAGAATCAGACGCCCAACTGACTGAGCCACTCAGGTGCCCCCATTTGAGAACATCTTGAAGTGGTAAAACTTATTAATTAAATTTTGATTAAATATGCATCCTTTTATAATTCTGTGTGACAGAGTATGAAATCTGAATATCAAAATATGGTTGTTGTGGGGGCATCTGGATGGCTTAGTTTGTTAAGCATCCCACTCTTGGTTTCAAAATGCTCAGATCATGATCTCATGGTTATGAGATCGAGCCCTGTATCAGGCTCTGCACTGAGCTGCGCATGGAGTCTGCTTGGGAGTTTCTCTTTCCTCTCCCTCTGCACAGCCCCCATGGCCCCCCTGTCCCCCTCATGATCACACTCTCTCAAAAAAATTTTTTTAAAATATAGTTGTCTAGAGGGAGAGTCCTTGTGTAATTGAGTTGCAATTTTATAATTGCATAATTATACACATATACATATGTATATATGTATAATTATTGTATTTTATATATGAAAAAATATATGAAATATATGAAATTTATATATATGAAAATATATAATGAAAATACATATGTATATATGTATAATTGATCCACTTCTTTCATGGAATGCCATTTTTACTTTTTTTTTTAAAAGATTTTATTTATTTATTTGTTAGAGAGAGAGAGAGAGAGAGAGAGCGTGAGCACAGGCAGACAGAGTGGCAGGCAGAGGCAAAGAGAGAAGCAGGCTCCCCGCCGAGCAAGGAGCCTGAGGTGGGACTCGATCCCAGGATGCTGGGATCATGACCCGGGCAGAAGGCAGCCGCCTAACCAGCTGAGCCACCCAGGCGTCCCACCATTTTTACTTTAAAGAATAACTGGCAGAGGTGTCTGGCTGGCTCAGTTAGTAGAGCATGCAACTCTTGATCTTGGGGTTGTGAGTGCAAGCCCCATTTTGGGCAGGGAGATTACTTAAAAAAAAAAAAAGAATAACTGACAGAAAAACTGTGGTTATTTAGACATGGGTATTTGGCAGGCTTCTCTCAAAAAGGAAGAAGCAGTTCTGTCACTTCAAGGAAAACAACTGACAGTGTTTGTTCCAAATAAATTTGAGCTTTCAAGCCAAAATTAAAATTTTGGAAAACTTGTAACTGCCTCTGTGAACTTGACTGCTTTCCAGTGCTTAAAGGACTTTTCTGATAGTATTAGTGGTGATATTAGCAAATGTGATATTTTTGATATTATATTCATGTGAAATGTATCAACATTTGGAAGCTCTGCTTAACATAGTGAACCACTTTTTTCTAAATGAATAAAAAATGTATGATTAACAAAGACATGCCTGGGTATATAATACATTCAAAGTGTAAGATAGACAAATGGATTTTAATATGAAAGAATATGAAAAGATTATTGATGGGTCCCATATTTCACATTGACACTAACCTTTAAGGAACTGTCATTTATTCAGTTTTGATATAGTATCAAAGAAGAATATCCACATGTATCTGGAAAGGCTGTTAAAATATTCCTCCATTTTCCAATACATATTTGTGTGAGTCCAAGTTTTCATAATATACTTTAACCCAAACAACATATCACACCAAATTGAATGCAGAAGCAGATCTGAGAATCTAGATGTCTTCTATTAAGACAGACATTAAGAAGATACCCAAAACAAAGCAGTGCCATTACTTTAAGCCTTATATTTTTTTTGTTTAGGAAAGTATAGTAAATTTTCACTTGAAGATGTTATTTATGTTAACATAAAATGGGTTATTATTTTGAATGGATTAATATTTTAAACATTTCTCAATTTTATTTTTATTTTATTTTTTTTAAAGATAGATATTATTTATTTATTTGACAGAGAGAGATCACAAGTAGGCAGAGAGATAGGCAGAGAGAGAAGGGGAAGCAGGTTCCCCCTGAGCAGAGAGCCCGATGCAGGACTCGATCCCAGGACGCCGGGACTATGACCCAAGCCGAAGGCAGCCGCTTAACCAACTGAGCCACCCAGGCGTCCCCATTTCTCAATTTTAATTTATAGTATGACAAATATTATAGAATATAGTTCACATAAAAGCTTTTTGAGTTCTTAATAATTTCTAAGAACGTGAAGCAGTGCTAAGATCAGAAAGTTTGAGAACTACTGACTTAAGATGTGCTTATAACTTTTATGCTAATTTGGTTTTAGGGAATTGATCCATTTTCCTTAGACGCTCTTGCAAAACATGGCATAGTAGCTCTTCGCAGAGCAAAAAGAAGAAATATGGAAAGGTAAGCTTGCAGATTACTATGTATTCCATTTTTTAACAGATAAAATTGAAATGATCCCATAATAACTAAAAGGTATTCCTTTTAGTTTATATGTAAACATTGTGAGCAAAATAGCATACAGATTCCAAAATACTGTCTTTAATTTCAATAAATAATGGAAGTGTCAAAAATCAAAACTGTTAAAAAAAATCAAGACTGTTAACCTACCTCAGAACTTTGTTAAAGTACAAAGAAGGTTTTTATCTTAAAACATTTTTTTTTGAAAGGATGAATGGGCAGAGCACTGATGATTTTGTTTTGAAGATTTTATTTATTTATTTGAGAGAGAGAGAGAGAGAGAGACTATGAGGAGTGGGGAGGGGCAGAGGGAGAAGCAAACTCCCTGCTGAGCAGGGAGCCTTAGTGGGACTCAATCCCAGGATCCTGGGATCATGACCTGAGCCTAAGGCAGCCACTTAACTGAGCCACACAGGCACCCCTTCTTAAAACAGATTTTAAAAACAATACAACACAGCGACAATGCTCTCTTCTGTGTTAGATATCTTTTCACCTTTAAGAAATTAAGTTTTTAGTGCTTTCTATAACAAAAGCTATGGTGACATATGTCATTTCAGACTCTCTCTTGCTTGTGGTGGAATGGCTGTGAATTGTCTTGAAGACCTTACTGTAGATTGCTTGGGATATGCTGGTCTTGTACATGAGTGTGCTTTAGTGAGTATCTCTGCTGACAGTGGTTATAAAGTGAAGAGTAAACCTTTTGCTTTTTTATTTTATTTTTTAAGATTTTGTTTATTTATTTGACAGAGGGCACAAACAGGGGTAGTGGCAGGCAGAGGGAGAAGGGGAAGCAGGCTCCCCGCTGAGCAGAGAGCCCAATGTGGGGCTCCATCCCAGGACCCTGAGATCATGACCTGAGCCAAAGGCAAACGCCCCACCCTTTTAAAAAAAAATACTAAGTGTTTTTTTTTTTTTTAAAGATTTTATTTATTTATTTGTCAGAGAGGAAGAGCGAGAGAGAGCGAGCACAGGCAGACTGAGTGGCAGGCAGAGGCAGAGGGAGAAGCAGGCTCCCTGCCGAGCAAGGAGCCCGATGTGGGACTCGATCCCAGGACGCCGGGATCATGACCCGAGCCAAAGGCAGCTGCTTAACCAACTGAGCCACCCAGGCATCCCAAAAAATACTAAGTGTTTTAATTCAGGCTTTTCCTTTTGGTGTCTGAATAATCCACAGGACAGATTTTACAATTTATTTATCTAAATGTTTGTTGAGAGTTCAAATACAACAACTGCTTTTAACACATATTTAGTTATGTTTGATAAGAAAAATTCACATGAAGATTGGGTTCTATTATTATAAGCTGGGTCTTCATTTCATAGTAACATTAAGTATTAGAGTTATATCTTCTTGGATTATCGTCTAGGGTGAAGAAAAGTTCACTTTTATTGAGGCCTGTGTTAACCCTCGTTCTGTCACCTTGTTGGTTAAAGGACCGAATAAGCATACTCTGACACAAATCAAGGACGCTATAAGGGATGGACTTCGTGCCATCAAAAATGCCATTGAAGATGGTAGGTTCTTTTTTGTGATGGATATGAACCTTATGTATTTTTAAAGTAATAATACATCTATCATGATATATAGTATTTTAAAAGATATGGATGATTACTATATATTTTTTTAACTAAGATTTTTCCACTGGAATATTCTTAGAAACTATGCTATGCTTTTTTTTTATTTGAGAGAGGGTGTATGAGCACAAGTGGGGGGAGGGGCAGAGGGAGAAGGAGAAGGACAAATCCCAGCTGATCAGGGAGCCCAACTTGGGGCTTGATCCCAGGACCCTGAGATCATGGCCCCAGTTGAAGTCAGATGCTTAACTGACTGAGCCACCCAGGTGCCCTAGTATGCTGCTCTTTTAATTAATTTCCGTTTATGAAGTGAAAAAGCCTTAATTTGATGCTGTAGTATCATTTTTTTATTTTTAGAAATTTATTTTTAAAAACACTGGGGTGCCTGGGTGGCTCAATCAGCTAAGCATCTGAGTCTTGATCTCAGCTTAGGTCTCAATCTCAGACTCATGAGTTCAGGCCCAAGTTGGGTTCCATGCTGGGTGTGGAGCCTACTTAAAAAAAAAGAAAAAAAAGAAATTTATTTTTAAAATCATGAAAAGGCTTTTACAGCTTAGAACTCATTCCATTACCTTAGGTGCAATGTAATTTTCAGAAAAATTAGTAAAGAATATTAGCATGTATTATTTACTGATAATTTATAAACTAACTCCATTTAAAATAGAATAATAAGCACATGAAAAGATGCTCAACATAATTAATCATTAGGAAAATGAAAATCAAAAACCATGAAGAGATACTGTTTTACAACTGTTATGATAGCTATAAATCAAAAAGCTGGAGACAGTAAGTGTTGGCAAGGATATGGAGAAATTGGAGCCCTCAACATTGTTGGTGGGAACTGCTGGAAAATAGTAGGGAGTTCCTTACAAAGTTAAACATAGAGTTACTAGATGACCTAACAAATCAACTTTTAGGTATATACCTACGGTATACCTTAATTTTTTTTTTTTT
>PISX010007458.1:0-88051 GCA_004024625.1 Mellivora capensis | reverse complement strand
TACTGGTATTTTTCTTCCCCTTATATAGGAGGAGGTACTTTTTTTGGAAGGACGGGAGTTGTCTTTAAAAAACAAACAAACCATGAGATGTGAGTGGGCATTCAGTTACACACCATTTTAGCTTAACATGGGAGGGGATGGTTGTGGGAAATACTCACAAAAAGATGTCTGTCATGCAGACTCTTCAATTCGTTCATTTTATGTGATTCTGAAGTGTAACCTCCATCAGATCCCCTAGGAGAACAACCGTCCAACAGCATTATATTAAGGGCAGTAAATAAGGCTGTTCCAGAGACTAGCCAACAGCTGGGTCCCGTCAGTGGCCATGACTGCAGCGCATCATGGTTTGGACGCTGTGGCCGAGACCTCAAGCCTTATGCGCTGAGCAACAATGAAGATATTGTACAGTCAACTAGGGTTACAGTGAAGAAAAACAAAGTGCTTTCAGATCATAAAAGAAATGATTATCACGAGGAGAGAGAAGTGACTGTTGGATTTAAAAGGCAACCGGAGAAAAATACAAACAAAACTAAATATAAAACATCAATACCTTACCCCAGAGGATGCTAAAATCACAAAGAAGAATTTCCAGAGGAAATACAATAAGCTCACAGATGAAAAAGCATTTACACAAACCATTTTAGGATGTACACTTTGCTAAATGAGCTGCAAAATGAGAAAAAGAAACTGATTCATTGTAGAGGTGCATTATCTGAAGAGTACACAGTGTCCAGAAATTCTGTTGCTTCTTTCCTAGGAATCGATGTGAGGTGTGCGTTAGTAAAGACGGTGAAGTTGTTTTATAAGAAGGAAGAGGAGGAGGAGGGGGAAAGAGAGAGAACTAGTATCAATCCAAGAAGCAAAAGGGACTGTCAACCGTGTTTATTTACAAATGTGGAGAGGGCTTATTGCAATTTAATAAAGTGCCTTCTTTTTCCTTCAACTAAGATACAAAAGTGAAAAATCTCCAGTACTCCTGAAAAGAGATGGTTCTGTAAATGGTGTACTCTTTAAATACCGTCCAATAGATATTGTTTAAATTTAGTTCATGAAAAAGTTGCCAGAGGGCAGGGCAAAATGGGTGAGAAGGAGCAGGAGGCACAGGCTTCCAGTTATAGAACGAAAACGTCGTGGGGATAAAAGTCACAGTATTGGGAGAATTGTCAACGGCATTCTAACAGCGCTGTATGGTGACAGATGGGAGCTACACTTGTCGTGAGCACGATATAGACTTGTCCAACCACTGTGCTGGAGACCTGAAGCTAATATAACATTGTGTGTCCACTGTTCTTCAGTATTTAAAAAAAAAAAAAAAAGGTAGGGTGCCTGGATGGCTCAGTTGGTTAAGAATTGCCTTCCTCTCAGGTGATGATCTTGGAGTCCCAGGATCGAGACCCACATCAGGCTCCCTGCTCAGTGGAGAGTCTGCTTCTCCCTCTGATCCTCCCCGCTTCATGCTCTCATTCTCTCTCTCTCTCAAATAAATAAATAAAATCTTTTAAAAAAAAGAGTAAAAGTTGCAGTTCTATTTTTCATGAGGCAAGTGACAGCAGGCACAGCAGTTAGTTGTGCAATGTCTTGCCACTGTTTTGTTTCATGAACACTTGTGTCAAAATTTGTAACAGTTTTTCTTATCCCACCATGCCAGATATAAATGTTATTCTCCTATGAGTAACAGGTATCACTGCAATAATCCTGAATCCTTCAGAGGAGATGATGTTGAGTGTTAGAATGCTTCTCTAGTGGGAAGCTGAGAAAGGGCCACAGCTTTAAATACCTCCCTCAGGAGCTTGGGATAGGACCCCCCCCCCCGCCCCCATCTCAAGGGGTGAAAGGCTCTTCCCCATCTGAGAATCACTAATCTTTTTAAAGGTTTATAAACTCCTTTCCCCCTTAAGAATAACTGATCTCCCTTTTTTTAAAAGATTGTATTTATTTATTCATAAGAGACACACAAAGAGAGAGAGAAAGAGAGAGAGAGAAAGAGAGAGAGAGAGACATGGAGAAGCAGACTCCCATCTGAGCAGGGAGCCTGATGAGAAACTCGATTCCAGGATCCTGGGATCATGACCTGAGTCAAAGACAGATGCTTAATGACTGAGCCACCCAGGCTTCCCAGAATAACTGATCTTTGAATGAAGATAAAGAATTTGTGTTTTTCCTCTATGCTAAGTTAGCAAGCTTCCAAAACATGGTGTGTATATGCTGGATTCCCCAAAGGAATTCACTCTCCTACATTTGGTAGGGCTTGCACTTTGAGATCGCACACACATATATATGTGTGTATATATATATATATATATACATATATATATATAAAATTTTGTTTGTTTGTTTGTTTTTGTTTTTTTCCTTGTAGTAATGAAAGATTTCTACCTATCCATCCTTTATTGTGATCAACAGCAGAAGAACGTTGTCTGGGGTTAAGGGTATAGACAGGCCATGGGATAGAATGAAGTTTCACTTTGGCTTATCTGCTCACCAGTTCTAACCAAAACTAATAAACCAGAGATCAAAGTCTTATGATTACAGTAATATTAATGGCACCCTCAGTTTTAAGTAAGCTACCTGGGCCTTTCACTCAGATGTGTGCATCTCAGGAAGATGAAGGAAGAGGGCAGGCAAGCCTTGGCGCTGACAATGTTCACTAGCGTGACTCGCACCTGAAACAATTAGCTTCAGTAGCCACATAAGTCTCTAAGTGCTCACTGACTATTTTTCCATCCCAATGATTGAAAAACTACATAAAAAAGTAATCTCCTTATACACAGGCATTGCATCCCACCACTTGTTTCTGTACTAGGCACCATCTTTCTCTTTAGGATCAAAGCATTCCTTCTCCCAGCTGCCAGGATGGCTGCTGGAGGCTCACAATCCCTTTTTTAGGAATTCTCCTTGGCCAAAGGTTGTACTCCTTCCTGGAGTTGGGGGAGGGATAGCCCGCACTCAGTGCAGGGCCAAGAGGAGGCTGGAGCAAGTGGGGAGCTGGCCTTGCCACAGAACTCAGTGATCAAGAGAAATCATATTTTCATGCACTATTTTTAAAAATAAAAAATATAAAGAATCCACCATGATCAAATATCACAGTTTTAAATCAAGGCAGCATGGCTAATAACCAATTTCTCTTTCGGCCTGAGGCTCCAATATGGCTCCACACAGCGCTCTTACTGATCCCACCTTTACTTAATATGTTCACTATTTTGTTCATTGTGGATGTTGTATTAATTTAGACTTCTAGTTCTAAATTAATACAATTCTAGTTCTTGCCCAGGTTCTCAGAGCTCCTAAGTGGTGGAGATGAGAACCCAGGTATGTCTAACTTGAAGCCAGTGCTCCTCTCTGTAACACCCTGTAGCCTAAGACCAGAATTTGGAATTACAGTTAAATAAGCCAAAGGTCAAACCCAGATACCAACAATCCCCGTGACCTAATAGTGAACTGGAAATCAGGACCTCTGATTTCCAGGAAGTAAGTCTCTGATTATGTCAGACCCTATAGCAGACAAAAGGATGCCTGCCCTCCCCCCGCCCCCAACAAAAGTCTCTACCTCCTAAACCCTAGAACCTAGGAATATGTGAACTGATGTGGGAAAATGGATTTTTTCAGATGTGATTAAGTTAAGGATCTTGAGATGGGCAGATTATACTGCATTTCCCGATGGGCCCAATATAAGCGCAAAGGGTCTTCTTGGGGAAAGAGTTGTGATGATAGAAGCAGAGGTCAGAGGGTTGTGACCATGAGTCAAACAATGCAGGCATCCGCTAGCATCTGGAAGTCAAGGGACAGATTCTCCCCTCGAGCCTCCAAAAGAAACATGGTTCTACCTGACCTTGATTTCAGCCCCATAAGACCCATTTGGACTTCTGACCTCCAGAAGTATGAGAAAATAAGTTCATACTCTTCCAAGCCTCTCCGTTTGTGGTAATTTGTTCCAGCAGCAATAGGAAAGGAATACAGATCCCAAAGGCAGCATCTTTGCCCTCATGTCATGGCCCTGCTCACCACACTCAGAGGTGGAATGAATCCCCAACAGAAATCAGACAGAACCAGCAGAGGAATTTAACAATGACTTCTCAGTTGTGTTATATGAAAAAAAAAAATTTTTTTTTAAAGAACTCGGATATGTGCAAGGATTGATGATCTTGTTCTGGTTCCAGATGGTCATGTTCTCCTAATGACAGATGGAAGCCCAGTAGGCAGGCTCGTCTCCGTGGAAGAGAAGGAGAAATGATGAATCTAAGAAGGCCAGCAAGATCCAAGATCTCTTCAAAGCATGCTTTTTGCTTTTCAGAGTCTTCATTAATTCTCTTTGAGTTGTGAATATTATGTTCCTAATATTTTGCAATGGAACAGCTACCCTTGCTTTTCTTCTCTTTCCTTGTTGCACTTGAAGAGTTTAGAGTTGAAGCTTCTTGTGCCCTGAAGCAAAGATAGACATTTTTGTTGTTCTTGTTGACTAGATTTGGGGTCTCTGCCGTCAACTTTGTCATAAAAAAGCTGAATATTAAAGAGGTGTTTGTTTGTGTTTTAAGACTCATTCTAAGAAAGAGGACAAAAGAGTTCATCTAGAAGCCAAAACAAGAGAATTTGGGGCACCAAGAAATATCTTGAACAGAAACAGCAAACAGTAGGGCTTCACTACAGGTGAGAAAGGGGTCCTGTCATGGGGACAGACAAGAAGAAGAGAGAGGAAAGTACCAGTACTGTGTGTGTGTGTAAATCAGGGGTGGGACGGGGAGGAAAAGGGGTAAAGGGAGGAGGTTATTCCTAAGCAGTGGGACCTCGAATAACCTTGCAATAGTATTCTTACCTCAAGTGTGTCCCAGCAAGATGTAGCATCACCACCAGCGGCCTCGCAGGAGCAGTCATCCCGGGCAAGTGTTGCTGTCATCCAAGTAAGTGTCTCCTGCTTCTGTAGGCTCCCTTAGCTGTACGTCCCTTCCTTTCACCAGAAGATTCCCCTCCATCCACTAGCATCTTATTTGCGGCCTCCCTGAAGAAATGCTGCCTATCCATTTCCTTAAATTTTGCCTGGTTTCTGCCTAACTTGGTCTTACCTCACACTGCCTACGGACATAATATGAGCCCAAGAAAAGTGGGCTGGGGTCCTGGAAACTTAATGGGATGGCACAGCAAAAAGTCCTTGGGAGCTACGCAGAACCAGCCTAATTTGATATCCTCCTCTACCCTCCCACCCCTCTCCACCCTCCACACCCCTCCACTGCCGCCAGTATGTTTTTCACATGAGGTGGGATAATGTTTAAAGGGCTCCTTTTACCTGATAATAAAATAACACGTAAATATAAGGGCCATCCTACACAGAAGGAATATGCAGGTCAAAGGTTTGTTATAGATCAACATATTCTTTGAAATAGCTTACTAATCAGCACGGAGGAGCCCTGGTCTTTACGGCTGCTCCCTGCCTGATGTGGAAAAGCATTGGCCTGAGACTCTCAGCAAGGCAGCCCCCCACCCCCACCCCAAACTCCTAGTCAGCATTGAAGTAGTGCAGAGCTTGGGACATTCTCGGTTGTGTTTTTTTTTTTTTTTAATTTTTTTTTTAAGATTCTATTTATTTATTTGACAGACAGATCACAAGTAGGCAGAGAGGCAGGCAGAGTGGGGGGGGGGAAGCAGGCTCCCTGCTGAGCAGAGAGTCTGATGCGGGGCTTGATCCCTAAGATCATGACCTGAGCCGAAGGCAGAGGCCTTAACCCACTGAGCCACCCAGGCGCCCCTCGGTTGTGTTTTTCAGTCATCTGGTAGCAAGAAACCAGATGGAAGCATTATGATTTTGAACAAATGATTTACCATGTTAAAAATTATTTATCAGTGAAACTTGAGGGATTTTTCCTATTATTTCACTGAAGTGTGTGCTTTTTTATGTAGATGGCCAGCCATGCTAGTGCCTGAGTGCCTTTGAAAATACATATATTGTATTAAATACTATGGAGGGAGACGTGCAAACAGGTCAGAGGGCATGCTCCTTGTGGAGACTTTGGGCTGCCTGCCCAGAGCTTTCTGAACCATAGAGGGAGGTTTGGGCAGCTGGTTTCACTGGGCGGCCTCTCTCGTGGCCAGAGTGGGAGAGATGTGGGACCAAGGGGCTGTACATCTGTCCCTGCATGTGGCTAAACCTGAGCATGGGAGCAGGGAAATGTCCATGAGAAACAGAGAAGGGCACCTCTGTCCTGTTTGAGGTTCTTCTCTTGCCTGGGCCAGAAGATGTCTTCAGTGAGCTTTTGTTGAATGCCTTGAATTAGTAAATGGCAAGAATCCTGCCCACGTTCCAGTCCGTGGTTCCAGTTCCTTCCTGCCTCCTAGCCCCAGGGGCCCTTTGTAGCCCTCCATGATGTCCTAAGAACCTGACGTGCGACTCGAGCCATTCCATGTTGGTGTCTGTTACTTGCAAATTGTAATCGGTAATAATAATGAGGAGTTTGGAGTCTCTTTTGAGACAAACATGAAAAAAATTCCAAGGACTTATTCTCTTTATGTACGTGTATATTTATGTGAGTGTATGTGTGTGCATGTGTATGTATATAGAGTACCATGTACATACAAAGATCTCCAAATGAGCTGGATAAATTAATCAGTATCCCTGCGCTCTCTTCCTTATATATACAATGAAGCGATTAGACTAAATGATCTGCATTTTTAAGAGGTAATGCTTTCTAGGAATTACGCCAAGGATTTGTATAGAAGATATAATGTGGCCAGAAAACAGTGCCCAAGATAGGCACTTGGGAAATTCTTGCACTTTCCCTGTTGTGTCATTGCTGAAACCAGTTTGGCGGCTCTTTTGGGAGTGCACGCAGAGGTGGTCGCCCACTATGTGAACTTCCTCCAGACCTTCGGTCTGATGAGAGGGTGATTGAGGCTGCTGGTAACGCCAGTTTGGGCAGAGGACAAATCTGGTTGGAAAATAGCAGCCTTTCTCTGACCTGGTCCTGGAGGCAGACCCCAGGCTGTGCCATGTCGTGCCATAGGCATGAAGGATCCGTGACAATGACATAGCAAACTGGAATGTCTGCAAGGGTCGGGGGACAAGCTGCAGGCCTCCCTCACACGGGGCTGCCCTCTTTCCGGCTGGGACCTCGGGATCCCTCTGGTGTTGAGCACCATGCTGGGCCCGTACCCTGTGTACGGTAAGTGCCCGGTCGTCGACGGGACGAGGTCCATAGCGACAGCCAGGTCACTGTGCATACATTTTCTCCTTTTACACTGTCAATAATCTCCTTTTTAGGCCCATTTCAAATGTTAGGAAGGAAAGACTTCAAGAACTTAAGCAGCTTGTCCCAAATCCCACCGCTAGCAAGTGGCAGAGGACGAAAGCCAGGCTGTCTGACTCCAGCGCCCGCTGCGCCTTCCTGCCTCCCCCTTCTCAGCCACAATTGGAGGCAAGTGAGAAGGGCTCAAGGCATTTGGTTCTCGACCTGATTTAACTAGCAATCATGAAGACTCTCCATTAAATCATATTGATCTGAGCCATCAAGTTCTCCTGAATAGCACTGTCTGCCTGGAAAACAAAGTCAGGGGATCGTAAATCGTTCAAAACCTTGCCCGTCAATATTTTCACCATGTGAAAATAACATGCATTTCAAGCTGTTATTTTTACTTTGTATTTTCCAAATGTCTGAAAGGGCAGCGTATCTTCTAGAATACTCTTTTCTACGTGTCTCAGCTGTCCATGTGGGTTTTACTGGCATGCATTATTGTTCCTTCTTTCTCCTATATGCCTTCAGTTACGGCAATTCTGCCACCCACTGAAGTTCAGTTCTAAAAAGCTAATAGCTTTGGCAAAACAGCAGAGGGGTTAGTTTTTTTATTTTTTTCACGTTAGTGTAGAGAAAAGGGAACAGAACAGGTTCTTCCCAGATGCCTGATTTCCAGTCAGCCTGCTGCATGAATCCCTGGTTGAACACGTTTCAGCCATCCTGTGCCTGAGGAGAAAACCATCACTCCCGCCTGCGTCGCTATGGTAACCGATGCTCCGCGGGCAGTGGCAGTTTCATTTAACATAACTGGCTTTTAGAACTTGAGGGGAAAGTATGCTTTCATGTAAGAGAAAGGGAAAGGCGAGTGGTTTAATTAATGTGTCTCAATTTAACATAGGGATACAGGTCACTTCCACTGTTTGACCGTAGCGTGTGTAACTCTGTCTTATATCTGAATCAGATCTAAGGCATCAAAGGATGGACTATGTCTCTCATCATGTGTGAAGTGTACAAAGTGGGCCGAAAAGCAGGGACGGGTTGTGTTGGACCCTTTGCAAAAGGTTTTTCACTTTATAAAACCATCTCGGCTTGAGAGTGTATAGAAGAATTGTTTCCTCTTCTCGCATCCACAAAGGAGGCCTGAGAGATGGGTTGCTAGGCAACCTCACACCGAAGACTGGGGCGCTTTGAAATTAACATAGCTGACCTCCCCGTCAGCTCTGCAGCTCTGCTATTCAAAACCATTTTGTGAGGCCGTAGGACTCAAGAAAATAGCTATAAAATGTAAATACGAAAATAAAGACTAAGGGAAATACATCTAACTTTTTTCCCAGAAAAGATGAGGAGTCTCTCAATGAAAAAGGCAACAGTATGAAAGGGCAGGTTGAGGGGAAAATGGTGTTGGTGGCTGTAAATCTAGAAACTTGCATCTTGAATAATCTAGGAAGCAAATTTTCCTATGTTTTTAGAGATGTTTATAACCGCCATGTAAACTATGATAGCAAAGGGTCTGAAAATGCGTGAGGGCAAACAGAAAAGAAACCAGTTTACGATAATAAGATCTGCTACCTATTTTTAACAAAAAGCTCAACTCTCAGTCCTTAGCACATGATGTTTTGCTTAAGCTCCAGAGTCTCCTATTCTCCTTCCTGCCACCACATCATTAATATGACACTGGTTGGTGTAGGAAGGGATGGCATTTATTTTGCAAGGAAATGAATATTTGGAGGGAGATGGCAAAGCTGGTTTATGGAGCAAAGCATACACTCTTGTCAGCAATAAATTACTTAGTTTGACTTTTAAAATACCTCATACCACTGCAAAATGCTTATGGCAACACTTTAAGATAGGTTGTTAAATTTATCAACATTAAAATCAATCAAAGTTGGCACTGCTAAGGAAGGTGGGGGACAGCGAGCAAATCTCGAGGTCTTTTAGTGGGCTTGTTTTTTGTCCTGAGTATTGGGTGAAGCAATTCTGAAACTATTTCAGACGGATTATAGGATTGGAGAAGTGAACAAATATGTTGAGGTTGTTAGGACTCAGGGTCTCACTGTGGAAGAAGGGAGATACAAATGAAGACTGGCGGAAAGCAAGAAAGAACCCAAGATGATAAATCAGAATTGGAGAAATAGATGTAGTTTTGTGATTTCTAAAATGTGTGTATGTATGCATATATTCATGTGTGCATGGATGTGTGAGTGCACACGTATGTGTATCCGTGTGTACCTGTGCACATGCATGCATGCTTTTTGCTTGCTTAAAGTGTCTACATTTCTTTTTAAAAGATTTATTTATTTATTTATTTATTTGGGAAAGAGAGAGAGTGAACTAGGGGAGAGGGAGAGAATCTCAGACATCCCGCTGAGGCAGAGCCTGACACAGGGCTCTGTCTCATGACCCTGAGATTGTGACCTGAGCTGGAACCAAGTCAGATACATCACTGTGTCCCTCAGGCACCCCTCAGTGTTTAGAAGCAATTCACCCTAGTAGCAATGAGCACTTTAGCAGTAAGATCTTCTTCTCTAACACCATCCCCTCACTAAAGGGAACCAGGGCTCCTTGGAGAGACCGCTGAGTGCAGGGCTAGGGAAGGGTCATTAGAATTCAACCTAAGACATTTTGTTGTACTAAAAAGTAGGGAAGTACTCAAAAAGAAAAAAAAAATATGATGGGGGCTGTCACAAGGTCACGGGAGCCAGCTTAATGCAGCTCCTGCTGGCCACATCTGAAACATTTTGAGTACCAAAATGAGGACATTAATGACTTATGAGTCATGGGAGGGATTCATAAATCCATAATGATTGATTCGTAAAAAGCAAAAAATAAATAAGAAGGGGAGGGGCTCTTGCGTACAGTAAAATGCTGAGGGCTGACTGGTTGGTACATGTGGAGAATGTGCTGATGATGACAGACTAGACTGTCTTTTATAACATCATGGTAAAGAAGAGATCAGGCAAGAATCAGCCTAATCAAGGGGGTATTTTTGAAGAAGAGTAGACTATTTGTATCATCTAAAAGTATCTCCTCACAGATTGGTTACTAGTTACAAGGGAAAAAACTAACAACTCCAGAGTGAGAAAACTTGCCTGGGTAATCAAAATTAATGTCACTAACCAGGACAGATGGACACTGTGTGCTTCCAGAGGATACCCTAAGGACAAGGCATTACTTCTATAGTATTATGGTCGGGTATGCTCAATGTAAATCTAATCATGAAGAGATATCAGACAATTCCCAAAGGAGGAACAACTCTACAATAAAGCAAAGGGCTCAATGACTGTATCCTTCAGACATGGCTGTGTTACAAAAGACAGAGGAAGGCTGTGGGAATTGCTCCAGTTCTAAACAAGACTAAAGAGACATGACAACCAATGCAGTTCCTGATCCCAGAGTGGAACTGGACTGGAGGAAAAGGATGCCGTGGGATAAAGGACATTATGGGATCAACTGGCAGTAGCGTGGGAGATTAAAAGTATTGTATCGGTGTTAAATTTACTCACACTCACAACTGTGCTGTGATTGGAGGAGATCCCCGTTCTTGGGAAATAAACAAGAAAGTGCTTAAGACAGGCGCATGTATAATATATGCAACCTACTCTCAAAATGCTCAGAAAAAAATCCTAGATATGGGTATGAGTATATAAGTGTGTGTGCATAAACATATATGTAAACATACACAACCACACAGGGAAGGCACACAGAATGGAGCCTTAAGGTAAGACAATGGCAATATTTTTATATCTGGGTAAACATCAGGGAGTAGTCTTTGTACTTTTCTTATTCATGCAACTTCAGTAAGTCTGAAAAGATTTCCAAATGAAAAGTTAAAGTCAACCAAAAAAGAAAAAAAAATTCTCTTTTTGTGAAAACAAAAACAATTTGTACTGGAACTAAAATAATGAATATTTGACATTCTAAGAAATCTATGAAAACGACAATAACCCAACACATACAAAAAGATAGGACACCATAACTTAGAGTTACGTGTTTTGCGCAGAGAAGGGCTAGCAGGATCCAGACACACCCCGTTAGTAACATTTCTTCCCTTGCCTCTTTGTGGGAGCATGTGGTCAATCATCGTAACTTTACTCTTGGGTGTTCTCAAAATCCTGGACTTTCCCAATTCCTAAATTCCCCTCTAAATGTCCTCTACAATTTGTGACTTAAGTCAACGTGAAAAATTGGCCAGATGTTTTTCAAGAAATTATATGCAGGGGAGAAGTTTTTATTCATTAACTAGAGCAATTTCAAATATTTAACTTAAACTGTTTGAAAAGAGCATTTATATAACTGCTTAGCATTTTAGCACATTTTTTTCCTTCAAAATTTTTAAACTTAGTGTGTTTTTCAAAGAAAATTTAATCTCTAACTGGGGAGCAGGAGCTCTTACCCTGACCCATTATAAGTGAGGATACTACTGACTACTTACTTCCCAACTCTGTGATTCAAAAAAATTTTTTTTGAATCTTTTTACATCATTTCCCATTAAAAATAAAAGTAGCCTGCCTTTGGCAGAAACTGAAATAGTAATTATCTTCTTAAAATACTCCCCCCCTTTTTTAAAAACAGAATTTCTTTTATGTTGCCAAAACAATTTGTTTGAAGAAAGATAAAAATAACATGCACACTATTTGAAAACAGTTTGGTTTAACGATTGCCATAGCTTCTAAGGTTATACCACTCGGAAGGAAGACATTTAGAACCTGCTCATTACTCGGCTTTCATTTATGGGATCAAATTGCTTTTGTGGGCATGGTGCCAGATTCATTTATGTACACTGTAAGGCAGATTGTAGAGTGAAGCATTTTTCTAGGAAACATCTGGCCCTTAAGAAGAGTATTCAGAGGTGGGTAGCACTTTTTTCTGCCCATAACTATGATTTATTATGTTACAGTAACCCCCCTCTAATCTGGCAAACAGACTCACAGCAACCACAACCAGGAACCTGGAAGTAACTGAAAAATACTTCAGAGCCCAAGGAAAACAGAGGCCCCCAAATTCCACACATATGAAGGAGTGGTACTGCATTTAGGTCAAAGTCCACTTTATTTATTACAAAAGTATTGGAGCCATTTAGCATTAGGCCTCCTGAGGCCGCCTTTATATGTCAGACTTTTTTTTTTTCTGCACTTACTTGGTTCTGATACTGTCCTTACAAAAATCACACATTACAAAAATCACCCTGCAAACTCAAATTCTTCTAAATGCCCCCAGAACCTCACCCTTTTCCTATTCCAGTTTTTCCCTCTTCTCTTTCTTGTATCTTCGAAATCTGTTGGCTTTAAATACTCTGTAACTATTTCAAGATGCTCAAGTAGCTCCTATCTTAGAAAGCAGAAAAACAAAGCAAGACCCTTGTCCGATGGCTCTGCAGCCAGCACACGCCCACACCCTTACCCTCAGCTCTATATCTAAACATTTTCCTATGCTGACTGCTGTCTGTAGTCCCTCACCTTCCATTCGAAGGGCTGTTACTAAGGAATCCTTGTTCAGATTAGAAGAGGGGGGTCCTCTTCCTCCAAGGGTGGGAGGGGGATTGTAGGGCATATCTGGGCGCTGGATTTCAGCTTCCACCCACTCCCATCTCAGCTGGGTCACAAACTACACAACCACGCTTTGGGGCCCAGTGTGATTTCAGTTATTTCTACTGGTTTCTAATTAAATTTGGTAGGGTCATCACTAAAACTCTATTAGAATATGAGCTAAAAGTTCAGAGACCTGGCTTTGCTTTCAATTTTTCTGTAGTTGCGAGATTGTGCTCTTAACCAATTTTGACAAGCAAAACTTCTAGCCTCCTTGGTAACCCCATGTTCTCCTATTATCATGGCTATTACCACTTCTGTTAACATTTCCCAGCAGAGTCTTTTTCTATCTTCCACATCCTGAATCTTTTCCTCTGACAAGTGAAATAAGCCAGATTACATTTTGCATAAACAATTAGTAGTAAAGTGTGGGTGTTAAGTTGAAAGAATGTTAGCTTTTATTTTTTCCTACTCATCTTTGCTCAACTAAACAACTTTAAACAGCAAGAAGCAAGTTTTGAGAATGTTATTCTTTAAATATATATACATGTGTATTTAACGTATATGTTCATTGCAGTTAACTTGTAAAATAAGTAAATTTCTGATTATTTCAACACTCAGATATAGCAAGTTAAAATTGGGTTAATTTCTTTTTTTTCTTTGTTAAAGATTTATTTATTTGAGTGAGAGCATAAGTGCGGTGGGTGGGGGGCAGAGGGAAAGGGAGAGGCAGAGTCCCCACTAAGCAGGGAGCCTGAGGTGGGGTACTCGATCCCAGGATCCTGGGATCATGACTTGAGCAGAAGGCAGAAGCTTAACCAACTAAGCCACCCAAGCGCCCCCCCCCCCGCAAAATTGGGTTAGTTTCATTTGGTTTTGTATGTATTTATATCTACGTATCTATTTTTCTGCATTAATATTTTATATGGAGTTATGTTTCCTGCTATTTTGCTTATTATTTTTTGAAAATTTTGGCAGTTAAAAATCTTTGAAAAGTTTTAAAAAACACATAAAAACATCTTTGGTGAAAATAGTTTTTGATGACCACATAGTATTCCATTATTGGGTAAAGTATAATGTATTTGACCACTTCTTTTATGTTGAATGTTTTGGTAACAATAAACAAAAAACCTTTTTGCTGTTATTCTTTTTTTTTTAAAGATTTTTATTTATTTGACAGAGATCACAAGTAGGCAGAGAGAGAGGAGGAAGCAGGCTCCCTGCTGAGCAGAGAGCCCGATGCGGGGCTCGATCCCAGGACCCTGGGATAATGACCTGAGCCGAAGGCAGAGGCTTTAACCCACTGAGCCACCCAGGCGCCCCATTTTGCTGTTATTCTTTAACTGAAAAACTTGGAGAAATTTCTGAATACCTCCTGTGAAAAACTTCTTTAAGTGCGATTACTCAGAGGACAAGCTCTTACTTCAGACTGCCAAAATGCCCTTTAGATAGGCTGACTCCACTGTGCCAGCAGAGTGTGAACGTGCTAGCTTTCTTGCAACTTTGCAAATCTTTCATTTATTACTTTATCAGCACTAGCACTGCTGTTTAATCCGATTATAAGGTTAGTCACTTGTCTCCAATCCCAAACTAAAAGTTGCTGTCAGTCTTAATTGGCCATTTGGTTTCCACAGTGACTCTACTAGCTACTTGGACTGTAATGCATAATTCAATGGAGCTTCCTCAGCTGTGCATGCAGGAAACCCTTCCAGAATTGCTCTGGGTTCTTGACTTCTAGGGAAGAAAACTATTTCTTCTTGGGATACAGTTCATCATAATAGCTAGCTGAAGGTCATAAGTGCATTAAATTTAAGTGCATTAAATGAGTCACTGCTTCCTTACCATGAGGGGATGGTATTCTGGTCCCAGATTGATAGAAAATTTGCATGTTGTGCTCCTCTGCTCCTACATTCTCCTCAGTGTAGCCCCCGGACTCTCATTTCACTTGATTCCTTCAACTAGCAGTCCAGAGCAGTCTGAGTTCCCGCTTTCCTGGACGTGTGATCTTGGGTATGTCACATAAGGCTTGGTCATAAACCATGCCTCCCTCAGTGAACAAGGAAACATCAGAGGCTGATTGAGCGCTAGACAGAGTTTAAAAAGGCTGACATGATACAGCATGACAGGCTGGCTACTTTAGACTCTGGGGCTGGACGTGGACATGGTCTCTGAGGAGGTGACAATAAACTGATACCTGAAAGAAAGAAAGAATAAGTCTGGAGTGGGAAGCTTGGAGACAGGAAGCAGGGTAAGGGAGAGGAGAGTAGGGAGAGAGTCCCAGGTTAGAGGGGGCTAGAGCAAAGGCAGAGATGGATGAAAAGAGATTCTGCAAGTGTACAGCAGTGTTTGGTGGGGGAGGGGAGAGGACAGGGGAAAAAAGAAGGGGTCGGGTGGGGAGGAGGGTGAGCATGAATGAGAACCCAGAATCCTGTATGGCTGAGCATTCTTGGGGAGCCCACTTGTCCTCTTTATCTCACCTTGGACTTCATTATTTCCTCTTCAGTGGAGGTTTTTCTCAGTTGCAGTTACTACTTGGCCCTATTCCACTTTATTTTTTTTTTAATTATTTATTTATTTATTTATTTATTTATTTGAGAGAGAGCATGAGCGAGGAGAAGGTCAGAGGGAGAAGCAGACTCCTCGTGGAGCTGGGGGCCCGATGCGGGACTCGATCCCGGGACTCTGGGATCATGACCTGAGCCGAAGGCAGTCGTCCAACCAACTGAGCCACCCAGGCGTCCCCCTATTCCACTTTAAATAAACAAGGAGAGCCACTATCCACGAAGAGC
Organism: Mellivora capensis; assembly: GCA_004024625.1. Lineage (NCBI taxonomy): Eukaryota > Metazoa > Chordata > Mammalia > Carnivora > Mustelidae > Mellivora > Mellivora capensis. The sequence continues at coordinate 72,520 of PISX010007458.1, read as the reverse complement.
CTAAGTGAGTCAGATTCATTATTAGGTTTTATATATGTTCCCTCATTTAATCCTTACAACAACCTGAGGCAGATTATCCTTAAATGCTTCTTTATGGATGAGAAAACAGAAGCTCAGAGAACCTACATAACTTGAGAAAGATTAAACATCTAGCAAGTGGTAGAGCCAAATTGAAACCCAGGCTGGTCTGACTTCAAATCCACGTACTTAACTGCTACACTACACTACTCCACAACCAGACTTCCCTTCCGTAAGTGTGTAACTTCTCATTTGTAAGAACTGTTCATTCCACTCAGTCGATCTTGTTCCTCATTACTTGGCTATCTCTGTGAAAGAACACTTAGTTTCTTCTGTTAGCCAGATGTAGAGAATTTTTTTTTTTTTATAGACACAATCTCTCTTACTGATGCAAAATGTCTTAATATAGGAAACAGAGTATGAGCTTTGAAGTTGTCTGGGTCAATATGGCATCCAGATTCCGACACTTTCTCGGTGACTTGGGCAAATCATTTAGTTGAAATTCCATCCTCCTCATCTGAAAAATAAGAGTATTATTTCTCTGGAGAGTTGAGTGTGAATTAAAAGACATAATGTAAATAAATTTCCTAGAATAGTACCTCACAAATGGCAGCTGCAAAATAGTGGTTGCTAAAGAAACAAAACAAACTCCCCATTTTACAGATAGGAAGACTGATTTGGAAGTGTCTTGCTGGAAGAAGAGCTGTCCTACTTTCTCTATCCAATTGCCATGACTCCAGCATTCCATGATGCAAATTCACTGGAACTACTTAAGGTACTCTGTTATATAATAACCTTACAACATCCATTCAGGCTGAATTGCAAAGAGCGAGCTAACCTGCTGCAGTTTCAGAATTATAAACAGGGATAATGACACCTATATTCTAGGGTCCTGGTGACCAACTGTAATAAGACATGTGAAAGTGTTCTATGAAATGCTTCATAAATGCTCTTAAATATTTTCATGAAATGCTATAAATAAGGTAGGTGAAAAAGAAGAATGATTAGAATTTTATGATGTACAACTGGAATTAAAACGACTTTGGAAAACTGCAGAAGTAGTCAAAAACAAGAGAATATAGCTCAAAAAAAATAAACATGGGACACTTAAAAGCAACAAGCAATTTAAAAATACTCTATTGGAAATGCAAATGAAACAGTAGACCCTGTTTATGGTATTTTTAAAGACAACTGAAAAAGATGTACACAACAAGTCAGAAATAATATTAAAAATTGAATTTATTAAGATTAGGTTAATTTTAACCCAAAAGGCTGAGAACCGCTAAGCCAGAGGGTGGTAGGCACGGTAAGGGAGGCAGCTGCTTTCATAGGGTATGCCTGGTGAGTCCCTGCTGACCAGAACTATTCTGTCACCATTCCCTGCCAGATGTTACAGTATCTGAAGTGACATCAAGATAACTAGTCTTCAGGCTATGGTGAATTACTGCTACAAGAGTTTACCTATTTTAACGGATTTCACATCCAGATTATTTCTTAAGATCACACTGGCACTGAAAGCAGAAAGAATGAGTTCAACAAAGGGAATGGAAGCTCACATTCTTTACATTTTTCCAAAAAGATTTTTCCAGGAATGTCACATATTCCAAGTACTCGTTAACAGTGCAAATTGTTTAGGGGGCTTACCCTATATTTGCAAAACTTACCATGTCTTTTGAGTTCCAAGAACAAGACAAACCATAAATTTATAAACTTTTTATTAAAATATACTTTCTCTTTTCATAAGTTATTTACAAGAAAATTTTCTCAATCCTTTGAAACAACAGAGAATGTTACAAAAAAAATTTAACAAAGAACAACAGCATTTTAAATATATTTCCTGAAATGAACAACTAATATTCCTTAGAAAAGATATAGGATACTTAATTACTTCATATTTAACAAAAGATTCTTTATAGAAATGGGTTATAATCTTTACCACTGAGACACCAAATCTGTACCTAATCAAGAGAGTCAATCAAATAAACTAGCTCCCATTGCCTTTCTCCATTGGAAACCCATCCATTTGACTTAGCATTTCTCTCTATATACAATAGCAGCCCCTGCTGGAGAAAGAAAAGTATGCCTCTGATACAAAGTTTTAGCTCAAATCTATTCTAAACTATAAGAACTGATTCCTTTCATTTCCTGCATAACCAACAAACGAAATTAAAATACTTTTCAAGGCCTCAAAGATGTACGGGCCTTATCAAGTATATCCTTCCTGATTTTTGGATAAGTTGGATGTGCTTCAAGAACCTGCAAAAACAAAAACAAAAACAAAAAACAGAACAAAAGCATGAGAACCTGTAATTGATTACTGAGAACTGGAGAGCGATAAAACTTACTGGAAATGAGCATTACAGTTGAGATTTCATTGTATTAATATTACAAACATAAACAACATTTCTTAAAGGTGACATCTGAAATGTGACATAACTCATAGTAAACAGTAATCAGATGACAACAATAGAATACAAATACATGTGAGAAATATAACAAATATAATTACTTCCTTAATAATCAGTTGCAAAAAACAAGTATGCATCAATGATTTTGAATATTTAGAAAATTAGCTAGTCATATGATACTTGAAAGAACCCTTACAGAGTTATTTTTCACTAGGAGCACATATCAAATTTACCTAGAGGGATTTTGGAAACATACAAATTTCCAGGTCTACTGAGTCTCGGAGTGGGGAGATAGATATTTTTAAAGGAATTCCACAAATGATTCTAATGTATAACATTACATTAATATAAAACCTTAACCTTAATGTGAAATACTGCCCCACAGAGAGGTTCAGTAATCAATAGCAATCACCGAAGCCAAGTATTCACTATAATGATGCTGATACAGCAATCTGGGATAGGGGACATTACATAATTCTCTTCTTAGGAGCTTTTCTTGGAGCTCCTAACAATATTCAATATAATGCCCTATTTGGAACAATGGGGCAATGCCTTATATATCAATGAGACAACGTATATATAAAGAAACTACAAATTCTAGAAGTGCAACTTAAATATTTGTCACTTTAGTAAGGGATTATATATTTAAGGACCAATTAAAGAAATGTAATCAAATGACTTCTAAATAAAAGAAATACCTCCTATCTCTAATTTATAAATCTGAATTCTCTACCAACCAGACTTGGACATATTCACAAGAACTTCATTCAGAACAGTGGTCTGGAGAATCAGTTTCATTTCACATGCTTCTCCTCTACCCTCTGTCTTTAACGTGAGAGAAATATTTTATTACTGGAACCCCAATTAAAAACATGTTTGACTTAAGGAGACTTTGTCATTTTCTAAACTGGAAAGGTGGTAATCTCTTCTAGATGTATTTGATGAGTCGTTTAACCAAAACACAACATCCTCTACCTCTGTTCATGTACATCTTGAGATGAACTAAAAGTAGGACATTGTGCAGCTGAAAAAATCTGAAGAAATCTAATCTGCAGTGTTACCTGGTGACACACGTCAATGGCATCCACATATCTTTTCGCTTTTAAGTAATTAAATGCCAGTTTGTATCCTGTTAAGACAAAAAACCCCATAATAATCAGTACTATGTACAGAGCACACCGCTAGCACTACCTTTTTTGTTGCCTCCTTTGTTTGCTTACTCACTGGAGAAGCCTAAACAAAGGCTGGTGAACACATTAGGAGAGGAAAATGAGGGGCTGATGGAAGGTGGAGCCACATGAAGGTAGAACAGGGACAAAGGAAAATGGGGCCGGAAAAAGGATTGCAGTGAATATCCTGTTGGGTGAGAAGACTGCCATCCTGTGAGAGTCGCTTTTGTAACTTACTAACACTGTCCCATTTATTTCTGATTATAGTACAGACTCATCGCTGGACAGTGAAGGATACCACAGCTATCCATTTATACAGCATGGATTTATTTAGCTCTTAACATGTCAGGCACACTGTTCCTGCAGGGGGTTTACACTCTATTATGAAATAAAGGAGGTTATTTAAATAATTACATGAGTAAATTACCACTTTCAAAAAGTGAGATAAATGGTATGCAAGAAAGACAGGGGCCAAGGCACCTCGAATAAGAAATGTGGATGGGAAGGGGGTGGGTATCAGGCAATGTTTGCAATCTGAAGGATGAGGCTTGAACTGGGCCAATGCAACCGATGCAGGAACACTTTTAGGCAGAGGGAACTGCTCAGATAAAAGGCAGTGGCGGGAGCCACAGGAATTGGAAAGACCCAGAGTACAACATGGCAGGGCAGGGCAGTTAAAAGAGCCAGCCAGAAGAGGGGAGAGCAGTCGTCAGACATCCCACATCAACCATTCGTAACAATTATCACAAGTACCATATGAAATGTCATGTTTCAAATACTGACATTTAAAATAAGGTTTTAAGACATTCTTAAAGGATTGCTGCTTTTCTATAGGAACGCCGTGAGAGTTAGCCGACAGGAGGAGACAAGGAGTCCACAGCGGCAGTGTACTCCACAAATGCAAAATGATATATCACGATGTAAAATAGTATGTAATTCATAAATTCAGCACTTCACTTGACCTCTTAACAAATATAAATTAGGGAAATTTGAATGCTGCTCTTGGGCCCTAATAAAAGTACCAAAGCATTTTTTTTTTAAATTTCAAACAAATATTTGAAAAGAATTACCGGCTAATGTAATCATAAGGTAGTAAAACGTAACAAAGAGGAATTATCTAAAATTCATAATATTTGATATAAATACACTTAAACATACATGCCTATAAAACTGTCAAAGATGAAAACAGTAAGTTTCAAAGAGTTAAACTTGGTATTATAACAAGGGAATTGTAAAACTGGCTAAAAATAAAGTTGGTGACATTTAAAAAGGAAAACAATTTAAGATGTTATGTCACGTCAATCATACTTTACACAGAAACTAGAGCCAAAAAACCTGGATTTTGGTTTTGGTTTCCGGCTTCCTGACTAGCCTGGAGACCTCAGCAAGTCAGGTGGGCTGTCAGTTTCAAGTTTCCTCATCGGACCCCCAATCCAACTCTTACTGCGATTTAAGATCTAATGAAATACTTGTAAAATGCTTTTAAAAGTTTTAGAATGCCACACATATATTAGCAATTTAGTCAATCCTAAATTGGAAGCACAAAGTTTTAATGTTGGAAGAAACCTGATAGATCATCTTGTCCAAAAAATCTGAGAAAGGAAATAAAGGGCCAGAAATGGTAAAGAAAATGTGTACTACAGCTACATTACACCTATCAAGTTTATAAAAATTCAACACTATTTAATCAGGAGAGAAAGATAGCAGGGGAGGGGAGAGGAGAGAGGAGCACGAACCCTGTGAACAATCTAATGGGTGTCACGTGTCCCGAGAATGGGTGCAGAGGGGCAGACGTGGAGGTGTTTTCTCTCTGGCTCTCCATTCCTGGTGCTTCTCCCGGTGACAGCAATTCAAGCCTGAATCTTACGGAAAGAACATGACCATGATTTGAAGGGTTTCCTGACAACTGAAAAAGTGAAATGCACTGTTAACTTGGCCAGGCAACTGCAGATGTTAGATGCAATGACCATCTTAAGGAAGAAGCTAAAGAATGCACTGGAAGCCTCAGAGAAAACTTACCAATGAGAAGTCGGGGAAATTGACACAATCATCTATAAAATACACAGATGGCACAATGGAAGAACTAATGAGCTAGAATCTCTGTATTTGTTGGGAAGTCTTCCAGGAATAGAATGTTTAAGTAATTTAACTTCTAAATGTATGTATACCTTCTATGGAATGAAGTGTCAAAATTACATATATTTTAAAGGCATTTGAGGAATTTTCATTTTACAAGCTGACCTGATTCTATAGGATACATGATACTTTGAGAAGGAAAACTACCATCAACAAATGGTACTGTATTAGTTCCTGTGCCCCATACAAGTCTAGTAAAATCACAGATTCCGGAAAATACACGGCGGGGGAAGTCCCGAGCTAAGAGTAGTTAATGTAAACATGACCTAGTCGATTGCAAATTAAATCTGAGTCCACACCATGACCTGGCTGCTAAAAGATGGATGATGCCTTAAGGCTGAGTTAACAACTACTGAACTGCCTAATAAAAAAACAGCTTGATTATACGTATAATTAGATCTTAAATTATACTTAAGAACTTGTTCATTTCTGGCACAAACAGGTCAGGAGGGGCAGAGACCAGTAGAACAGCCTTTTCCAAACTCATTTGGCCATGAAATCTAATCTCCTCATACTCCACACTCTTTTCACTTTTTCTTTTTTGTAAAGAAATAACTATTAATATCTCACCAAGTATTCCAAAGCACAGATTGGGAAGCACTATCTTAGAGTTTCCAGCAACAAGGAGGGTAAAAGATTTGGAAGCAAGTCTCAGGAAGAATGGGCGAGTAACTGAGATAGTCTGAAGAAACGCATTCAAAGAAACAGGACAGAAAGCTGAATTAGAGTGCCACACGTGTAGGAAGGGAAGGACTCTGTGGGTTGCTGCAGAGAGGAGACCTGGCCAGTTTCAATGCAGCATATTTCAGCTCAGTACAAAGAAAGGGAAAATATAGGGATGGGCTCCCTCACAATGTGGGGGTGGAGGCTAGTCACTCAGTATATTCCAGATGCTGTCTATCTGGTAGGGATGTTGGAGACCACATTCCTTGAATCTATCACTCGAACAAATTGATGTTTCTAGGTGCTCAAGGAAAAAAAATGTCCATGGTCATACTATCGTGGGAAACATGTCCCGTTTGTGATATCCATCACAATATACATTAGCGTATAAAGGCACAGAGAAGTCCTGCAGCAAAGAAACCTTCGGACCTTGATTTAATTAAATGTCTTCCTAACTGACCTGACATGGGAATACTTTTCCCCCTGCAGCATTACCATTTGGAAATGGCAGAAAGTTAAGGGAAAGAAAGGGGCAGAATTAGATTAGATGCCCTTTAAGGTGACTGAGGACCAGTCTGAATCTCAGGAAATTACACTTAATAACTATTAAGTTAATAATTATGAATAGAAAATTTATTTTTCAGAAGGGCTCATAAGGAAGTTGGCTCTCAATGTTTATTTTATTCTTAAAAAGGGAGTTGAGGGAAATTGGAGGGAGAGATGAACCATAAGAGACTATGGACTCTGAAAAACAATCTGAGGGTTTTGAAGGGGTGGGGGGTGGAAAGGTAGGTGAGCCTGGTGGTGGGTATTATGGAGGGTACGTACTGCATGGGCACTGGGTGTGGTGCATAAACAATGAAATCTGCTACACTGAAAAGAAATTTTAAAAATTAAAAATTAAAAAAAAAAAGAAATCAGATGCATTTAAATGGAGACTTACAAATAGAATCCAAGTTTCCAGTGAAAACCTCGTATCTAGTTTGTTAAACTCACCAACTGCTGGATTTGTCTGATTGCCATGTTTCCACGCCATCTCATAGTTTAAGGCTGCATCTGTATATGCTTGCTCCTTTTCCATAATGTACCCCATATATTCATAAGCTTTGCAGCAAGACTGAAGGAAAACGGAAGATGTATCAATAGATTGAAACTGATTTTATGGGGTGCTTAGGACTGTAGAGGCCGACCACATTAACTCATTTAATTGGCACATAAAACAATGTTTTTTTTTAAATTAACATATAATGTATTATTTGTTTCAGGGTACAGGTCTGTGATTCATCAGTCTTACACAATTCATAGCACTCACCATAGTACATACCCTCCCCAGTGTCCACCACCTTGGTTATGCATCAAACCATCTATGAGACCTAATACAAGATTCTGATCAAGCCCAACTCCCACGGCCCCCCGAGTCAGGATTTTTAAGAGAGAGCAAGGGAATGTGTATTTTACACATATACATATACAGTTTTTATTATAAATAATTTCAAGTTAAAATTAACAGTGTAATGAACACTAGGAACCTGTATCTTCAACAATTAAATCATAACTAATACTGTTTTAACCTCTACCCCCCATACTTGTCCTTCTGTATTAGCGAATAAAAAATCCTCAGATATGTAGCATCTCATTCATCAATATTTTAGTATGCTTCTTTAAATATAAGGATTTCCTTTAAACAGAACCACAGTTTATCATACCTAAAATGTAACAACTCCATGATATTACTAAATATCCAGTCATTACTCAAATTTCAAATGGTCTCAATATAATTTTGTTTTGTTTTTAGTTTGTTAGGATGATGAGCCCAACAAGGCCCACACGTTGTGACTGGCTGAAATGTCTTTCAACGTTATTTGATTTAGAGGTTTCCCTTCCATCTCTTTCTCTGTCTCTTTCCTTGCAGTTAAATGTGGCAAACAAGAATTTTTATCCTCGAATTTGTCACACACAGCCCAGATTTGGTTGCGTGCATCTTCGTGGTGCTTATGTGACTTATTCCTATGTCACTGATATCTGGAAATTATAATTAGATCTAGAGGTTTAAATTTGATTTCTATTTTTGGGGAGAGAGGTGAAAGGACTGCAGAGGTCAGTGCCCTGCTGGGCCACACTGGAGCCTGAGGCAAAAGGAAAAATGCACAACTCTGTATAATGTTTCTGTGATTTCTTTTAATTGCTAATTTTTTCCCCCAAACATTTTTACAAATCGAATTGAAAAATGGCAATATTGACACATTTTAAAATTGAGTATTTCTTTATAACCAAACAAAATTTATTTTCCTGACTTTAATGGGAGTAAATATGTCAATAATATTTTCATTAAAATCATAACCCACTGAAAAATACGTAAAAACATGGATATGGAGGCCTACATTTTCCCTTTTGTTTCAGGCTTCAATACTGCTCAGCACAGCACTGTCAGATGCTATTTAGGTAACGTCTGATATTTTGGTTTAAAAAATATTGCATTATTTATCATAATAAATCTACAATAATCTTGATAAAATGATTATTTATCTATAATGGACTGGATGTTTAAAAAATTCACACACTGAAACCTTCAGCTCCAGTGTGATGGTACTAGGAGACAGGATCTTTGTGAGAAAGCTGGGTCACAAGGATGGAGCGTTCATGAGAGGGACCGGGGTCCTTATAAAAGAGGCCCCAGCCGGTTCTCTCACCCTCTCCCTCCACCATGTGAGGATACAACAAAAAGCTGGTGGTCTGTTGAGGGAAATTGGAAGGGGAGGTGAACCATGAGAGACTATGGACTATGAAAAACAACCTGAGGGTTTTGAAGGGGCGGAGGTGGGAGGTTGGGGGAGCGTGGTGGTGGGTATTAGGGAGGGCACGTATTGCATGGAGCACTGGGTGTGGTGCAAAAACAATGAATACTGTTACGCTGAAAAGAAATAAAAATAAATAAATTAAAAAAAAAAAAAGCTGGTGGTCTGCAATCCGGAAGAGAGCCCTCACCAGTACTGAACTGGGCTGCACCCTGACCTCACACCTCCAGCCTTAGAACTGGGAGAAATCCATTTCTGCTGTTTATAGAGGACATTGTTTTAGTAGCACCAGCTGCCAAAGATCATTCCTGACACTTAAAAGTGCCCTTTTAAATTCTGGACCTAAGTGAGGGTTTGAGCTGCTCACCCAGTCCCGCCCAGTCAGAGATGGCACATTCTTCCCCCCAGGAGGCACATAATATCAGAATCTCTCTTTTTGATGTTATATCCATACACTAATTTCTCAGGGATGGAAAACAGTGATAGTCTATCATTCGTTCTTCATTTATTAGCTGGAAAACATCTATCATGAGAAATGTCTCCTTTTATGCTGTATTGTTACCCAGTAGTATAGTTTACACAGAAAAGGCAGGGTAGGTGCTTAATGCCTTCCCTTTAGTTGCTGGCTTTAGAAATAACAGTTCACCAGCACATTTCAGTGGTGAACAATTAAGTTTTTGATTTTTTTTTTTCTTTTTTGGACCTTTGTAAACTCGTGGATTTAAACTTATTCTGTGTGTTTCAATCTACCGCGGTTACTATTCTTACTGATAGGTAATGTGTTCCAACTTGGGCTAGTGTGAGTGTCTTCAAGTTGGCTCCTGAGTCCTTGACGTGACTCTAATCATCTCCGATAGCTTCTTTGCCATCTGGTATGACAAGATGGTCTAGTATCATCTTGTACATTTCTATCCCAGATCTGGATGATCTCCATCTTTTAATTATACAATTCAAGGTTTCTAAACTCTAGTTCCTGAATCTCGTGCTTCCAACATTGACATGTCTGATCAGCCAAACTGGCGCCTCTCAAGTAGCCATCGTGTTCAACCGTGCAATATACGCTGCCAGTGTTCTGGCGAACTGAAATTCTGTCTGCACGGAAACTTTAATTCCCACATAATCTTGCTTAATCCTAGAGTAGGCATGTAAGGGTCAGCTGTCTGGCAGCTTACATTTTCCTTTTTTTTATGGAAGTATAGTTGACCTACAATGTTACATTAATTTTAGGTATACAACAGAGTGATTTAACAAGTCTATACCTTGTGTTATGCTCATCACAAATGTAGCTCCCATTTGTCACCATACAATGCTCTTACAGTATCACATATTCCCAATGCTGTACCCTTCGTCCCCAAGACTTACTCACCCCATAACTGGAAGTCTGTATCTCCCATTTCTCTCCACCCATTTGCCCATCCTCCTACTCCTGAGCCCTCTGGCAATTATTAGCTTGTTCTTTGAATTTATGAGTCTGTTTTTTTTTTTATTTGTTTAGATTCCACATATAAGTGGAATCAAACGGTGTCTTTCTCTGTCTGACTTATTTCACTTAGCTTAATAGCCTCTAGGTCCATCCATGTTGTCACAAATGGCAAGGACTCGTTCTGTTTTATGGCTGAATAATATGCCATTGTATATACATGTGCCATATCTTCTTTACTCATTCATCTATCGATGTACACTTGGGTCACTTTTTTTTTTCTGAAGATTTATTTGAGAGCATGAGAGAGACAGGGTGGGGGGAGGAGAACATGAATAGGGGAGGGACAGAGGGTCTAGAGGAGGGGGAGGGGCGGAGAGAGAGATAGAGAGAAGCAGACTCCCTGCTAAACATGGAGCCTGACATGGGGCTTGATCTCATGACCCTAAGATCATGACCTGAGCCAAAATCAAGAGTTGGATGCTTAACTGACTCAGTCACCCAGGTGCCCTTCATTTGGGTTGCTTCTATATCTCAGCTATCGTAAATAATGCTGCAATAAACATGGGAATGCATATGTCTTTTTGAATTAGTACTTTCATTTTCTTTGGGTAAATACCCAGTAGTGGAATTATTGGATCACATGGTATTTCTACTTTTAATTTTGGAGGGAATGTCCATACTGTTTTCCATAGTTACTGCTTCAATACACATTCCCACAAACAGTGCACAAGAGTTTCCTTATCTCTACATACCTGCCAACACTTGTTATTTTCGATTCTAGCCATTGTGACAAGTATAAAGTAATATTCACTGTGGTTTTGATTTGCATCGCCCTGATGGTTAATAACGTTGAGCATCATGTCTACTGACCACCTGTAGGTCTTCCTTAGAAAAATGTCTATTGAAGTCCTCTGTCCATTTTTGAATTGGATTATTTGTGGGGTTTTTTGGTGTTCAGTTGTGCAATTTCTCTATACCTTTGGATAGTAATCTCTTATCAAATGTATCATTGAAAATATCTTCTCCCACATATAAGTTGCCTTTTTGTTTTGTTGCTGGTTTCCTCCTCTGTGCAGGAGCTTTTTATTTTGGTGTAATCCCAACAGTTTATTTTTGTTTTGTTTTCCTTGCATGAAGTTTAGATTTTTCAAAACCTATTCATAAGAATCTGTTTTTCAAGGACAATTTAACTTAAAATTAGATGTATCGACTATAAATTGATAAATGGCTTGATACTTTGTGGTTTTTAAAATCCCTAAGAAAGTAACTTAATAGGATTAGATGATCATAACTCTTTAAAAAACAAAAGATCCACTTTGTAATTTAATTTGCTGAAAATAAAAACAGATTTACTATGATTAAAATTTTGAAGTAATTGCTATGAATCTGTAAAGATAAATATCCTCAAGTTTCTAAGTTGAATACAAGTATTTCTCAACAATACTAACAAATTCTTAACTTAAAAAATGATGCCCTAAGACCTTTTTTTGTGACTAAACACCAAAATGCACTGTTACTAAAATGCCTTGGATTTCTACAGACTTGAAGATTTTAAATTTCATACCTAAAGATAAGGACTTTTTAATAAACAAATTAAATGCCAAAAAGACTGTTACCCACAAAATATATTATGCATAGTGGATTCTAATAATGTGAAACAACATGCAGCTGCAGTAAATTCATCTAGAGTATTTCTTAATAGGAGGGACAGACGTCCGCAATTAACGTTCTTCTGCAATTTTCATTAGATCTGGGATGAGCTGGATAATCAGAGGCAAATGCTTGACATTCCATAAACACTTTCTGTAAGTGGGGCATACCACAGCTCAAACTTGAAAAGGCATAAATCTCTCTCTCTCTTTATTTTCAAGAGCAAATGGCTTCTTTCTTCTTTTAATGTTTATTTCCTGATTGTGGTAAGAATAAACATTTAATTTTCAAAAAACACACAAGAACTCATAGAAATGGACCATCATTTGGTCTCCCCTTTAATGACCTATTACATCGAAGGTCAACAGTTATTTTTCACTCTGCAGTCACCTACCCTATTATGACGCAGGCACCGTTTGAGCAGCTCTTCTGCCATGTCGTATTTTGCTGATTGAATATAAATATCAGCAAGCAGCAGCCAACTCTTCTCAAAGTCCTCAGCATCAATAGGATTCCAGTTCATTTTCGCAATCCGCTTCAGCTGGTTTCTGGCTCGTGGAGTCTGTTTCAAGATCATATAAGCTGTTGCCATTCCCAGAAGTGCTGGAATATGATCCTTCTGTAAGAACACAAAACTTCAGACCCCCGATCCACAAACAAAGATGTCCTACGTTTAAAAGGGAACATGGCAAGTAACAAGGGCTCCACAATATGAACGTTGGCCTGTGGACTCCGTATCTGGCTCCGCATAGATAACTGTGGTATGGTCATACTTTAATACACCAAGTAACCTCAAGCTACCATGAAGAAACTTGGTCAGGCATCACGTGGCCAAGATAATCCAATAAATATGTAGATGTTATAACCACACGATTCAGACAATTAGGGCGACTTGATCTTTAATGTGACTGACTTGCTATTTAATGGTTTTATACAGAAACAAAAAAAAACCCCAAACTCTATTTCAATATAATCCCAACTGAACATCTGCATTTCAGATTCAGCATTTTGGCTCCTTAGTTCTTTTACTTTAAGACAAGAATGACATTGATATACCTGCTAAGGATATTCCTGACCCACATGAACTTTGTGGACGTATCTCGACTTCTTATCAATACTGACTTTGATTGCTCCTTTTCCCTTTCCTCTTTCTATTCAAAAGCCTTTTCACCCAGTAAAGTTTGACCAATTAAATGTTATAAACAAGGCATACAATTAATTAATCACCTTGAAATTATATGAAATAAACTCATGCCTTAAAATACTCTTTTAGACTTAGAGTCTGCAGCTTCTTGATAGTGTCTGTAAAACACAATGTTCTTTTAGAGAGAGTTCAATGTCAGAAAATGTCACTCTGTGAAACCAACAAACTAAAAAGAATTGGTATAAAGTGGAAGCTATTGATGATCTATTCAGGAAACCAACTTACCTGAGCAATATGTGTATATCCCTGACAAAGCAAGGGTGGCTTTTTACATTTCAGCAGAGGGATTATGATGTTTTTATAAAGAGGAAGGTTTCAGGTTAAGATACAAATAAAGGATGAGCAACTGTGATATAGAAATTATAACATCGAGACGATAATAAAGGTGCACTGTAAGATAGCAGGTTTGGGTAACCAATAAGCAACACTGCAAAAGGAGAACAGAGTGATTTGCTCATTGTCCAACACTGACCATGGTTGGGAGTGAGAAACAGCCCTGGAATTGAGGTGGACAATTCCTTAGAGCTTGATGAAAATAATTTTTCAGAGGATAAAACTTCTTTGGTTGTAATTCTATGCCTACCAACAAACTTCCAATACGTAATCTGTCCTCCCAATTAAGGAATGGCAAAAAAGTTTGAGTGCCAAATCCAGCCAACTGGTAGTAGGTTTTGGAGACATGAGGGATAGATCATCAATTATTGAGCACCCCTGACCCTTGCCTCCTCTTATAGAAAGGAAAGAAAGTAGAGACCTGCTCTGAATTTGTTGGCCAGGTCCTAGGGCATTCCAAGCCAAGAGGGGTCCTGTCAAAATGTCCAGATCTAGTGACATGCTAAAAATATCCCACACTATACATTTTAAAATAAGCTCTCTGAGTTTTAAATCACACACATTGAGTTTGATTAGAATTAATTAGTTCCTCACAGCTTGATCACTAGTGAATGAACTCAAGAATAGTTTCAAAAGTACAAGACCTCGATTAGACCCACATGTCTTTTAGGTGCAGACATCCTAAGGTGTTCAACTGGCTTTTCTCTGTCTTTCTCAGTCACTCTGAGCTGCAACAACTTTAGACCACTGAGGACAATACACCCCTGTTATACACCGCACCCTTCTGGTTCAAGGGGACAGGATGAAAGCAGGTGGAAACACTTTGCACGGGTTTAACGAATCTTGTACTGCTTCCTCCCCTGACTTCCTGTCATGTAACTCTTTTCAGTCTGAACACCACATAGTGTCGTGAATATACAGGATGCTTCCCCGCCTCCTTGCCTTTGTTCATATTCCCCCCGCCTCCAGAATGTATCTTCTCTGCCTGTGAAAATGCAATTTATCGTGGTTCTTCTTAAATCAAACTTCTCCCCAAAAAGGCCTTCCCCACTCTCCTAATATTAGAGCTTGATGAAAATAATTTTCATTATTTTATTTCCTATAGCACTTTTTCTCGTAACTCTAGAACAGAATGTAATAGATGTGGGTTTGTACGCAGTCAGTATGCTTTGCTTCATCTTCCCTGGACTGTGATAAACTTGATAGAAGAGACTATCTTCGTTTATCTTCACAATTCCCACGTCCTTAACATCCACTGGCTGCTTAATGAATATTCATTATATTTATGAGTTATGAGCTTATGAGTTATGAATTAAAAGGGAGCTTATGAGTTAAAAGGGAAAAATGCAAGATAAAACTCACTATTTCTGAAACTTCAGTTCATGCATCAGTCTTTGGCTGGTGCGGTCAGTAGACAGACTTGAGGACAGCATATTACTAATCACGTATGTACGAATGGTAAAAATAATGCAGTCTCACCAACACAAAAAAATGGTATTTCTAGGAAACAGCCACAATGTTACTCAGGGCTTTTGGTATTCCCTCAAACCCCGCACTTTAAACTCTCTCCCCTACTTCGGGTCTCAGTCTGCCAGCCACTGTCATCCCTGTGGCCCACCCCCTGAGAACATTACTTCAAGGCAACAGAAAGCCTCGCTCTAGGACGTCGCTGCTGCAGGAGCTACCCTACTGTTTGGTTCCAAGGTGGCTTACAGTGGTCATAAAATGCCATCCAGGATATGTGTTCCCAAATGGCAACAGGAGCTGCAGGTTCCCCAAAGCTCTCCCGGGTTCTGGGAGGCAGGAGGAAGGGGCCCTGCAGGGAGTTTTCAGGAGCCTACTGCTACCACTGTGACCACTAAACCACAAGGAAACACAGCAAAGTTCTGCATGCCCTCTGAGAGACACACACTCTGAGTTTTCAGGGGCGTATAACACTGCTGAGTGGAAGAACACGAAATCCAGAGAGTACGCTTAGAACTAGCTATCGCCCACCGCTGACGGAGTGGGCATCTAGAGTCCTTTCCTTAATACCAAGCCCTTGAAGAAATACAGCATCTTGTGAGGGAAGGAAACACAGAGTGCCCAGAGAGTGAGAAGGTGGATCTGAGTGAGTTGGAAAGAGAAGAAAGCCTTTCCTCTAATTGTTATTGTTATTACTGCAGGGAGTTATTTCAGTGCTGCTAAAAAACACCACCATTAGTCCCATGCCGGAATTATAAGCTGTCAGTACAGATCCCGTGTAGCCTTAGAGCTGGAAACATTTCAAGTTTGGCTAAGTGAAAAGGTGAGCTATCAAGGCACCCAGGTGTTTATTTTCACTTAGTCACTTAAGTGAAACAACAGAGAAATTCTCCAGACAATAAGGCCATTCCTTTGAGAATTAATTTATGCCCTTTTGAAGAATTGCCTTTCTCTAGAATTTATCATTCTAAGAGAAAAAACATATCAACAACGTATCAAAATAGCAACAACATAGTATCTTCTAGAAATGAAGGTACATTATGTGGAATTACGCCAAACTATAGAGGCAATTTTTATTTGTAATTCTGTCATTCTTCAGAAAATACATAGCTAACTGAAATACATATTTCTATACTGTCAAGGAAAGAGAATATAAAGCTGAAAAACGAAATCTACCCACCTCAGAGGTTGCTATTTCGGTGAAGGTATTCAAGGCTTGCTCAACGTTAGACTTCTGTTTGGTAGCGACCAAGCAATAGTTTTCCATGATGCGAAGCTGGACGTGACCCTGAATGGTCTGAGGTTTTAATTCTTTTAGGAGTTTTTCTGCTGTTCTCACTGCTAACTGCACAGACTCCTGCTTCTCAGTTGAATTACTGTATACAATTAAAAATAAATCTCTTATGTCTATTACTCATGAAATAAAATTCCCTGAGATTAGAATGAGCCCTAGGGCATACTAGTTCTTTTCTGTCACTAATTTGAAGTAATCCTTTTGCAGAATGTCACTCATTCTCTTCTGATACAAAGTGAACCACAGTTATAATGCATTGCATTTAAATAAAAAGAGTATAGCTTTAATAAAGCACTATTAAACATTTATCCACTTTAGACTGAAGAAAAAAATTGGACAGTACCTACACGGATAAGTGCGTTCATTTCTGCTAATATGAAATGAGAATTTAGGATAAGTAGAATCATATAATTATCAAGTGGTAGATCGACTCAGAAAATGGAAGGAAAGAAAGGAGGGAGTAAAAAGTGACTGACCTTGCTGAAGCACCTACTATGGGCCAAGCACTACAATATTTTTAGCTCACTATTCAACTCTCAGAAAAGCAGCTATGTATCTGGGGCGCCTGGGTGGCTCAGGCGGTTAGCTTAGGCATCTGCCTTCAGCTCAGGTCTTGATCCCACTGAGATCCTCCACTCCTTGCGCAGCAGGGAGCCCGCTTCTCCCTCGGCCCCTTCCCCAACCCTGCTTGTGCTTGTATTCTTTCAAATAAATAGCATCTTTTAAAAAAAAAAAAAAAAAAAGAAACTATATACCTATGAAAAGGTTGTAAATTTCAAGAACAATAAATATTTGAATATGTAATATCAATTCTTTTATTTTTTTAAAAACCAATTAATAAAAGGAAACTATATTCTCAAAGCCCAATCACTAAAGCCATTGGTCTTTTCCTCAGGCTTTATTTAGCCTTTATCTTCTCTAGAACATTTCACATCCTTAGCTACCTTCTTCAGAGTTCCCCTCCTTTGCCTTCTGTAACATTACACAGTGTTAGGTCTCTTCCTACTATATGATTGCCCGTTTCTGGCCTCCCTTCCCCTTCCAATCCCCTTAAATGTCAGCATGCCCAAACTTCAGTTCTCAAACTTCTGTCCCTGCATTCTATTTGCAAAGAGGCCACTCACTGGGTTCCAACTACCTAGTCTGAGCATCTGTCTCCCAGGCCTGTATCTGCAGCTGTGACCTCCCTCTAGTTTTGTTCTTGTTTTGTATTTTCAACTATTTGCTAGAGATTTCCAGGAGGACAGTCTGCAGTGGCACAACAGTACATTACCTTAACCTTTCTAACACAAACATAAACATACCTTTCCACGGTCTCTATAATCCAAGGCTTCAAACCTCTCAACTGTCTGGTTCTAATTTTTTCTCAGTCCTCTGTTCACCATCCCTCGACTGCTTTGCACTGCTAGGATTCCTATGCATTCTTGTAACACCTGATATCCATTTCACCCATTTCTGTTTTGTCAGAGACTGGTTTCAGATATTGTCTTGCCTCCTAGGTAAATGAGATGCTCCTGAAGGCAGAAACTTCCTTATACATTTGCATCTTTACACACTCCCTAGCAGGCTTTGCCCAATTCCGGGAACAGCAACAGACACAGGATGACTGCAGTGACAGCAATTACCCACAGTGCACCACAGGGGCTCCAGGAGGGGCTGTGCGGCCACAGAGAACTCCGTCCACATGTTGCCCCCACCCTGTACTACTATATTAGACAGGTTAACTCTGAGCTTAGTTCATAATGTTGTTGTAGAGAGAAAATAAGACAATGCATACCAAGTACGAAGCACAGGGTATGGCACGGAACTACCATTTGCTAAGGGGTTACTACTATTGTGAGGACAGCTTTGCTAACATAATCACATTCAACAATTCATCCTGTTCTCAACAGAGTAACTAGGGGAGCATCTTTGTAACGTGCTTATTCTGATTTCGGAAACCTCCTAAAAGCATGTCCTGCTTGTTTCAGAGAACAGCTGTTCTAGTTATGATTTTTTCATCTGACCTTTCATTAGTGCTGTCCTAGAATTGAGCCTCTTTTACAAGGTATCCTTGCCTATCCCTAATAAATGTTTTCAAAAAAGGGAAAATTTGTCAAACAGTAACTCACCCCAGGTCTCCATCCAGATTTTCAAATACTTCGCCCCCAACAGTTTCATTATCTGGATTCAGACAGATTTCTATCATGTTATAAAGGGCATTTTGGCCCCAGTCACTGTCTTTCCGAGCTTTATTAAAATGTCGAAGGGCATCATTTGGTTCTCCAGTATACCTTGTTAGGTGTTTAAAAAAAAAAAATCACTTATTCCAATCGTTGAGTCATTTATAATCTCTTTGGGAAATAAAATTAATATATTTTAAAATGTAGATCTATCTTAAGACAAAGGAAAGCTTATTCTACTTGATTCACAATGAGAAAAAAAAAACTATTACGTAGGATTTATTCACCAATATACTTACCAAAGATAGAGTCCTTTACAGTATTGAAATCCTGGCTCCAATTTTGCTCTGGAGTTACGTTTTTCAGCCATTAAGAAAAATCTTGGAACATCCTCAAGTTTTCCACATCTTCTCAAGAAATCAATTAAACGAGATAATGTCATATAATTATCTAGAAACAAAGAATATTTCAGATATAGACAGTATTTTATATTTCTTGTTTTGACAGTTATAATCCTACTTCATTAAAGTATAGTTTACTTCAAATGAAGGAGAATTTAAATGCAATCAAAAGGAATGCCTTAAGGGTTATAAATGCCTAAAGAGACTATATGAGCAATTAGATAAGGGTTTGGTTGGTTTGGACAATGAGAGAAGGTAATCTAAAAAATACAAGCCAATCTATAAACACGTACATTTGTTGTAATTTAATTATCAACTGTTCCTGGGAACAAAACCTAGAAACAGTCTCTGCATTGGTCATCTAAACTCCACCTGTAAAATTCAGGAGGGTTGATGAAATTGCACAGAATGAGTCTATCTGTGACTTCCTTATTCACTACAGCTAGGAAGAGGATGAGAACAGTACCTTTTCATTATAATGTTTGGGGTGGGCAACTGGAAATTTTACTTCATACTTTCCTTAATATGCATATGTAACTAATGTACTAATTGCTAGCTTACCATAATATAACTGTAATAAATCAGTCCGAGTACTTTAATCCTATTTTATCTTCTTCAAAAAAAAATAATTATTTTAGTTCTTTGGTGTATAATTTCCTGGCAGGTTCCTAGAAAGCCTTCTCCCAATTCTGTTTAGTTCTTTTGCATAACTGAAATACTAAGTTTTGAGAAAATGTAATAAATATTTTTAACATTGTGAAAATAATGCAGACACTTTAGAAAATTTGGGAAAAAGACAGAAAAAGAAAAGTATAAAGAAGGGGAAAAAAATCGCTCACTCCTATTCCCACCAGCTAAAGATTACCATATTTTGGTACATTTCCTCTCATATATTTATGAGTGAATGAGTGAAAACCATCCTATCGATATTTAAAAACTTATTTCTTTGTTTACACATATACAAAGTTGTAGTCACACCTGGGGTTTTAATTTTGGCCTAACATTGGTACAGTAAACATTTCCCAAATGCCAATAAATGGTCTTCAAAAACATACTTAAATGGCTGCATAACAGTCTATTATATTGATGGCTCACATTTTATTTCTCTGTAGTTGTCCTTTGCAGGTAATTTGGGCTCTCAAGTTTCAGTTACCACAGGACTCATAGTTGTAGATTTGCAAAAATCCTCATTATATAAGCTATGCTGATCTTGTTTATAGGGTTAGAATTAAAACACAAAAACAAAAGCTTTTCAAGCAATTTATCTTTGATTTTATGTCCTAAGAGAAAATATCGTTATGATCCAGCAATCCACTTCTGGGTCTATAGGCAAAAGAACCAAAAGCGGGGAATCAAGCAAATATTTGTGTACTAGTGTTTGTGGCACCGTCACTCACAACGGCCAGAAAATTGAAACAACTCCAATGTTCATCACCAGATGAATGGATAAATAAAAATGTGGTGTATATACGTACACAATGGAGTATTATTTGGCCTTAAAAAGGAAGGGAATTCTGACACATGCTACAACATGGATGAACCTTGAAAACATTATACTAAGTGAAATAAGCCAGGCACAAAAGGACAAGTACCATAAGGTTCTATATAAAGTATGTATAGTAGTCAAATTCATAAAAAGGTAGAATGGTGGTTGCCAGGGGATGGGGAGAGGGGAGCATGGGGAGTTAGTGTTTAATGGGGACTGAATTTTAGTTTGGGATGATGAAGTTCTGAAGATAAATAATGGTGAAGGTTACAAAATAATCTGAATGTATTTAATGTCTTTGAACTGAACACTTAAAAAATGGCTAAAATGTAAAATTTACGTTAAGTATTTTGTTATGTTATACAATAAGAAATATTTTAAAAAAATAACCTCTGTAGGCTTTATATCTATCTACTGAATTGTATGATGTCAAGATAATCCAGGTTCTAATGATCCCATCATCATTTGCCTTCCTTGATCTATAATCTTTGGTCTCAAGATTTTATTCTTCCTGCCTTTTGGCATCACTAAAAAGCAGAACATGGTAAGACTGTAGCTTCAGAAAAAAAGAATTCAAATATCAGTCTTGTCTTTTAGCTATGTAAATTCAGGCAAATTAATAAAATTCTCTGAGTCAAGAATTACTTATTTTCTTAAAACAGGATTATAATCTTGACCCTCAAAATGTCATTGAGACCAAATAAAATAAAGTCATGAAGGAGCTTTAAAAATACACTGGTCATTATGAATATTCACAACTCCAAAAGTTTTGATAGGAACCAGGGATATCTACCTATAATAAAGTCACAGAATCTAGAAGCTGTATTGGATTAGACAGATACGTAAAGGTTAAAATTTCTGGCTAAAATTTTGTATTCTGTTGCTAATATGTGCAATGCATGACACTGTTAATATTATTTAAAGTCAACTCTGGGAGGCTTTGGGGGGCCCTATCACCTTCTAATATTACTGAAATGTATTATTAGTTTAAATTATAATTACCACTGATAGATTAAATTACATTAACTTGTCTCTTGGTTAACCACAAAATTTGACAGAAGGCAAACTTCTGTACTTAAGGAATCCATTGAAAACTGAAATGTATTACACGCTAAAAAAACATAGCCCATACTTATTGATGGATAGTGAGAAGATTTCAAATTAATTACAATGTGATGCGATGTGGCATGAGTAAGTGCTAAGGAATTACAAGGCATGGAATTCGTCACTTTGCCTAGAGGAGGCAGGAGGTTTCACACAGAATCAGACTTGTGGGCAGCCTGAAGGCTAAGAGGAGGATCTTGCCAGACAAAGACATTCCAAGAGGCAGCTGGTGTGCAGAGACAGAGCAGTGGAGCCCGGGGAGCGCTAAGTCCGAGGTTACTAGATATTAAACTGGAGGAAGAGGGCTGAGAAATACAAATGGACCTATAGTTTAGGGCCATCTGATTATCAAAATAATGCCCTGATTTTAGACTCAACCCTGGAGAGACATCCTAAATTTTTAAACCGAGGAATAGGTTCTGATTTATAAAAGTGATAGGAGAGTCCTATGAACATGAAGGTATGGAGCAGCCAGAGCCGAGAGGCCAGAAGGTGAGTGGGGAGAGGGGAGAATGGCCCCAGTGCAAGCCCGGGGCCAGGACGGGGCAGGCTCTTCAGCACACAGAACTGATGCGACTTGTTCAGCAGTAAGTGTCAGGGGAGCGAAAACCCAGGATGGAGATTTTTGAGAGAAGTGTCACCTGTCAAGAAGAGTCATTCTTTCTATAAGAAGGATTCTCTACTAGCTAGGTTAAGTCAAACTAGACAGCACATTTCTTTTTTTTTCTTTTTAAAGATTTTATTTATTCATTTGACAGAGAGAGAGAGAAATCACAAGTAGGCAGAGAGGCAGGCAGAGAGAGAGGGGGAAGCAGGCTCCCCACTTAGCAGAGAGCCCGATGCGGGGCTCGATCCCAGGACCCTGAGATCATGACCTGAGCCGAAGGCAGAGGCTTAACACACTGAGCCACCCAGGCACCCCGACAGTACATTTCTAAGGTAAGCTAAAATACAGCATTAACTTAAGGTATAACATGTGCTGCCAAGGATGTCCTATAATTCAAGCACAAAGTATGTAGATATGTATATATTACGTATTAGATATGTAAGTCTGACAAAACAGATCTGTGAATGGAGTCCTACTGGGAATAAAGCATAGAATACATAAAATATGAGAGACAATAACAATTTTCTCAACATTTTGTGTTTTTAAATGACTAGGTATTTGAGTCATTTATTGATCCATTCAACCAGTAAACATTTCTTCTGCACCATCTACATGTCAGGCAGGGATGTAAGATGAACACAACATGATCCCTGCCAATGTGAGGAGTTTGCAGTTTCATGGAGAAGACAAATAAATGTATGCATAAAGTTTCCAGAACTGGGGCGATTAACTCATCCCAGTTTGTTGAGTCTTTCTTTTAGTATTAGAAGTCCCACATTGGGGGCCCCTGGGTGGCTCAGTGGGTTAAGCCTCTGCCTTCAGCTCAGGTCATGATCCCAGAGTCCTGGGATCCAGCCCCGCATCGGGCTCTCTGCTCGGCAGGGAGCCTGCTTTCCTTCCTTTCTCTGCCTGCCTCTCTGCCTACTTGTGATCTCTGTCTGTCAAATAAATAAATAAAATCTTTAAAAAAAAAAAAAAAGTCCCACATTGTCCAGGAGCTCCGTCAGTCTCGGGTAGATGCCAGTGGATGGTCACCCTACTCAGCATCACATGAGGCATCTTATGAGAAAGATGGTGGCAGTAAGATACAGGTTTTTGGCAAAGGGTAAGTAGATTTTGGATTATGTGTTGGGAAAGACAGAGAAGAAGAAGAAAGAAGGCAAAGTGTACTATAGGCAAAAGGAAAAAGAAACACACAAAGATTTGGAGATGTGGATGTATGTCATTTGATAGTTGATATTTCTGGAGTACAAGATCTTTATACTAAATTTATAAATAATTTATTTTGTATTTGTTCAAAAACAGTCCAAAGTTGGCAATCGACTAAGCCAATTTGACTCTTATTTATTTTAAAAGAATGCTGATGCTAAGTTAGCTGGCTGAAACAAAATTCACATGACAGATGAGGGCTTCTTCAAATCTCCTATGTGAACACACTAGTGTCATCAATACCTTAAAAATATTTGCACGGGCAGAGGTGTGTTTTTTAAAGAAATCAGGTTGGATTACTCTCAGAGGGAGGTGCTACAATATGTGAACAGCTTGAGACAGAATGAAAATAGTACATACAGCTCCTTAAGAGGCGGTTCAGAGAAGCAGGAAAGGACACAACCGAGTCTGGAACCCAGGAGAGAAACGGCACAAGAAAAATAACTTAGGCTTAAGGAAAGCAAGAATCCACTTTGGGCAACCGAGCAGGTAGGATGGGCCCGTATTTTGGACTGCTACAGAGTAGAAGAGGTAAGGTGTTGACGTAATTAACACATAGCAGAAGCTGGGACCAACGAGGCTAAGAAACAACCGCATGGCCCGAGGCAATCCAGAGGTAGGAGAACACTTAAAAATATAATAAAAACAATACAAAGAAAAATGTTGATATTACCACAAAGACAGATAAGACTTTTTTGCTTTCGACTTGACCCTAGCCAGGGGTACTTTATTTGTAAGCAGAAAGTGTTGTTCTCAAATTCAAACTTTTTAAAAGCATTAGTAACTTCAACAGGGAGAGGACATCTGGTTCTTTGAGTTGCTCTACTTGAGGGAGAGCTGCCCGGTTGTCCACGCTGCCCAGACCAGGCAGCTCTGACTGCCCACATCACTCCGCCATGAGGCATCAGGGTTTACAAGAACCGAAAGACAGCTCTAGGCCTCCTCTGAGACTTCAAACTCTCCTTGGTAGAAACAGAAGTAACACAGATTACTGTTTCTAGCCTCCTTTCCTGTTTCCCCTTTCCTATGCTCCTTCCACTCTTCTTTCTAGTCAAAATTCACTGAGCCCCGAGCCAGCCAGATACTGTTCTAAAACCTGGAGGCACAGCAACAAAGACAACTTCCTGGCCACTTGATGTGTATGTTCTAGGATTTGTAATTTTTGTTTTGTTTTGTTTTACAAGGGTGAGATACAAAAACAAAACGTAAGATAGAAAGATGGAGAGAGCAGTAAGAGGCGCTGCTGATCCAGGACGGCCGTGGAAGGGTGCTCTCAGGAAGTGGCATGGCTGGCACCACGTCCTGAAGAAGGAATTTGCCGCCACCAAGCTGTCTGGGAGAAGCACATCCCAGGAAGGCGGAAGAGCAGGGCACTAACCTGCTTGGACTGTTGCCTACCTAATATCTACCATCCCTTTCCTCCTCACTATCAGAATTCTGATTTTATCCAATGTGGCACTGTGTTCAGCTAAAAGATGACATTTCCTACCATCTTTGGGAGCCATGGAGGTGCTTCTAGAAAGGAGTTTTTTTAGGAAAAAAAAAAAAGATGGTTCACAAGGGAGGTATGCCTTTCAGCCCACCTCTGCCCCAGCCTTCCTTCCCCATCCGGACCCTGGAACACTGAGGCTAGAGGTGCAGTCGTCCTGGACTGCGAGGTAATGGAAGTTAGGCTGGTGACGACTGAAGAAAAAGGTAGAGGACTCAGGTGTCCTGATGACACTGTGGACCCTCCATGCCACTCCCTGCATAGCCTACTTTTAAATTTCTTTTACATAAGCGAGAAATAAAAAGCCGTAATTATTGAGGCCACCGGAATTTCGAGATGGGGAAATTCCGTCTTTCAGCTGAAGGCTACTTTCAGCTGAAAGCATTTCTCAACTGTCTAGTGGAAAGGAACAGAAACCGGGGTGCGCTATGACAATAGAGCAGTCATAATCGACGTGACAGCGGACGACGATGGCTGAGCCCAGGTGGCAGCAGCACAAGGGGTAAAAGGTGATGGGGTTCCAGAGAGACCTTGAAGGTAGAGCAAACAGGGATCGGCTGGCAGGAGGGATGTAGAGGCAGAGAAAGATGAGCCAGGCGTCACTGTAAGAATTAGGGCTTGACTAAGTGGGTAAATGGTGATGCTATTTACTGAGGTGAGGTCTGGAGAAGGAGCAGATTTGAAGGGAAAGATCAACCGTTCTCCACCGACACATTAAGCCGGAGATCCCGGGACAGTGGAATGGGAACGTGAACAGATGGTGGCGTGTGTGAGGCAGGATGGGAGATACACATCTGCGAGACACCAGCACACACATG
This sequence comes from Mellivora capensis, assembly GCA_004024625.1. NCBI lineage: Eukaryota > Metazoa > Chordata > Mammalia > Carnivora > Mustelidae > Mellivora > Mellivora capensis. Next base: position 46,687 of record PISX010007458.1, on the reverse strand, counting down.
GGCTGTAAAGCCAAGGGCCTGGATGAAGTCACCCAGCGGGCTGAATGTATAAATAAAGAGAAAGTTCAAGAGCCAAGGTCTAGAATATTCTGAGATTTACAGGTCATAAAGAGGAAATGGATCAAACAAAGGGGTGGGCAGCGGAAAGAAGAAAACCCAGGGAAGCCTAGCCCGCCAGCAGACAAGTGGAGAAAGTCCTTCATGAGGGAGGGGAGAAGCTGCGCTCAGCGTGATGACAGGGCGAGCAGGCAGAGAGCTGAGAAATGAAGGCAGAAGCAGCTTCCCTGACTGCGGGAGCCAAGCAGAGGGGACACAGCCCGGCTGGAAATGGCTTCGAGACTGCTGCGAGGCAATGTGCTAGAAAGGGAAATGGCAGAATGGAGCAGTCAATGGAGGGAGAGTTAAGAATTAGTTTTTACTTATTAATATATTTAGCAAGGGGCTACCACAGCATGTTTGTGTGCAGACAGGGAAAACAACGGTGGAGCAGGAGAGAGAGAGAAGTCTGGAGGAAAGCGCTCTAGGTGGGGGTGGCATCCCGGCCCATGGGGAGACGCTGGCTGCATGTGGGATGGCAGACCTGGGGAAGATGATGGCTGGGAGCAGGCACACTTGGTGACAGGTGGATGGAGACATTCTCTTCTGGTTGCTCATATTTTCCTACTCAAACAGGAGGTAACATTTTTAGCTGAGGACAAGGAATGGGCAGAGTGGACTGGAGGTTTGAGGAGGGGAGAGAAAGTGTAAAAAGTAGTTGAGTGAGTGAATCATTACAGAAATACAGCAGGATGGCCAGGCCGCATCTGAGGGCCCATGGAGGCCTGTGGTCATCATTTAAAGCGAGGCCAGCCCATGGTTTAACATTTTCCTCATACCTATTCCAGCTGCTCAAGGGCAAGTGTGGACTAAGCAGACAGCCGGACTCCACTGAGGCTTCCATAACAGCCAAAAAGAGGAGAAAGAAGTGATTGCATTAGAAAAAACATCATCAATGGGTATTTACCTGGTTTGCGTTCTAAAAGCTGCTGTAAATGAAACACTGCTTGTTCATAGTCCTGTTTTCTGAACATGAGATCTGCCATCATCTATAAAGGTAAAAGTTGGTTCTAAAAATATTGCCATATGTTTTAGAAAGCACATCTTTCCTATCAAACAGAGTCAGGGCTATGCAAACACATATGAAAAACATGAGGAGGGCAAAGATTAGAAAAAGGAGCCATTTAAAATTCAAGTATACCTTAAGTAAATTAGCACTGATATCAGCCTAACAGAAGATAATTAAGGATGTGAAACAGATCACTCTGTTCGCAAAACTTTATTTTTAGCAGAAAATATGTTTTAAGTGGTTATTTTAAAAACAGAAATTTGAAGGGAATTGCACATTCTATGTGTTATCATCGAGAAAATGCCTCCCTGGACTTGGCTAAAATGACGGGAAGATTTAAAAGAAAAACCCCAAAACACTCTTAAACCCTCAATATTTCAAAGGAATTTAAAATCAGCAAGATCTACTGAGCTTTTATTGTGTGTTTTAAAAGGGACACTTTTTATACTTCTTTTCAGTTATAATTACAGCTTTCAGTGACCCTCTAGCACCGTCATCTATGTAGCTGTCTGAGAGCTAACGAACACCTCAACCCATGAAAAATGGGAAAGCAAAGTGGAACTCCGAAACACACCATGTTAGAATGATATACAGAGCCTTCTTCTGTAACTCCAAAAGTCCCAGAGAAGATCTAAAATGGGTCCAGCGTGTCTGGGCAAGTACTTAAAACAGTCTTTAGCCAACTACAGCTTTATCACGGGAACTCCTTCTGACTAAGTGTGCCCTTTGGCATCGAGAAAAATTAAGGAGGCCTGCAAGGGCAAGTAAAGGCCTGATCCAGGTTTCCATTCTTATTAAAACAAAAAATCTCTGGTCTTTACTGGTAAAATGTACTACTAATGTTAAAAATGTCATTTCTCCCAAAAGCCAACACAAGCTAGGTCTCTCTAGTATTAGTTTTATGAGGAAAATTTGAACCTCCCCATGGAATATAAAACACATCTGCCTTTACGGCCCTGAAGTCTCAAGGACTAACCATGGTGGCGGCCTCATTGTCCTGGTCACTCTGGAGGAGGAGAGCACAGTGCCGCAGGCAGGCCTCAGGGTCATCCTGTATCAGGTACAATCGTGCCAGCTCCAACATTATCTACAGAGAAAGCACAAGGTCAGTCAGAAACTGTTTGGAATAAAATGTGAGTGAGGAAAATGTCTGGACACAGATTATGCCTTGGTTGACCAAAAGTGATGGCAGTAAAAATGCCAAGTCTGAGGAGGCAGGAAAACTATGGGCATATTCAGCTCTACTTTCTCATATATACTGGAAACAGGGGAAAACCAGTTGTAACCTACTTGAAAGGTAGAGATACATAAAGCATTATGAGAAAAATACCAGTCTTAAATCAGAGATTAGATTCTAGTCCAGGCTTCTCCGTGGTGGGCCCAAGTCCCTGTTATCTCTCTAAACCTGTTTTCTCATTTGAGAAATAAAAAGCCTGGAGCAGATGATTTCCAAGGTATGCTTCAGATTTCACAACTTTCCCTCAGCCACCACTGAACAAGGTACCTGTTTGGTTATGCCTTAAAGGTTACTTTTGCCTTACATCTGAGTTGTATTCATTTAAAAATATTCAATTTAAAACCTTAAATTCTTAATATATGGCTGTCTTTTGTTCCACGTCATGAAATAGGAAGTCAGTCAGAGAAAGACAAATACCATACGCTTTCATTCATATGTGTAATTTAAGAAACAAATCAAGCAAAGGTGAAAAAAAGAAGAGATAGAGGCAAACCAAGAAAGACTCTTAACCACAGAGAACACACTGCTGGTTACCAGAAGGGAGGTGGAGGGGGGGAGGGTGACACAGGTAATGGGGACACTTGCTGTGATGAGCCCTGGGTGATGTATGGAAGTGTTGACTCACTATACTGTACACCTGTAACTAATATTACCCTGTATGTTAACTGGAATTTAAATTAAAAGAAAAAGGGAAAAAAGGAGTATTTAGCCATATATAAGTTTTTTAAATTAATCATCTATCAAGATCTGAGAGAATAACAGGATTTTAATTTACACAACCAGAGATGTAAAGAAGTTTTCTATACCAACATTATCCTTACATTTATTCTCATGCTGAGCCACTTGAGGTAGGAGATTCAATCTAGTCACTTTTTTTGCACATCTAGCACCAAACAGCAATTGAAATACAGAGGTATACAACTACAGTTTGGTAAACTGAACTGAATCACCTAGATTCAGATATTCAAGATTGAGACATTGTTTTAAAGTGATTATTAAAACAGCTTACAGATTTATTTTGTAACAATTTTTCTATAATAATTCTAAAACTCTAACATTATTAATGTAAGGCATCATATAAGGATTTCAAAGAATTTCTACAAACATGTTTATTTAGCTCGTGTTTTTATTACATTTCTTTTTTTACAAATAAGCTGGTGAGAATTTTACATTTGGGACAACAGTGTAACAGAAGACATCGGGAATAAAAGGTAGTGACAATTTTATAAAGGTACTGACCTTATTATCTGTTTCACAATGAACAAGAGCCTCTCTATAAAACTTAATTGCTTTTTCATAGTCTCGTTGAGCAACAGAATGTTTTGCAATCCCTGCACAAATTTCAGCCGCTAAGTGTTTCTGTGCGGGAGCTGCGTCTGGCTGTTCCATCTGAACACGTTTTAGTACCCTAGCTTGTAATTCTCGAGCCTAGAAAAAAAAAGGATAAAAAAGAAAGAGAAAATAAATTAAACAATTCCCAATAACCCACATGCAGCATAATTGCACAGATCTATTTAAGCATTATTGGCCCTCACTCTAACAAAGCCTGATCCAAAGAAAATGTCTTAATTGTGGTCTTAAACATGCGTTTGTTTGCAAATGAGTCAGCGTGCACATCTCTTTCCAAACGAATATAAGAAAATTACTGAGTCCTTTCCCACTGTTATAAGGATTATATACAGAAAGCTCACAAAGGAGGAAATGCAACCATGAAACAAATATCTGAAAAAGAATCTAGATGATGTAATGAAATAAGTGGAAATGTAAAGTGTTTATTAAATTAATAAACTAGTATCTAAAAATTACTAAATCAAATATTGGCAGGTTTCAGAGAGTAAGTACATCCATATATTGTTGATGGCATATGAAGGAGTCCAATCTTCACCCTAGCAAAACATGCTAACTTGATAAAACTAACCAGACTACTGAACTTCGTTGTTCCACTCTTAGGAAGGTATTATGGATATTACTTAGGAAAAAAAGAAGGAACCATGTTACCTGTTATAAGGAAAAAACAATCTCTGTTCTTTCTTGTAAAAAGAAAAAAAGAAACAACAGTAACAGATCAGAAAGTCGAAAGCAACTCAAAAGCCTAATGACAGGGCAATGACTAATCAGTTGGTGGTATATACGAGGTCCACTGCTATACACAGACACCCAGAAAGAAGGCAGGGGTCTCCTTCCAGGTAAGACTGTACTGTAGGTTGCCGAATGGGAAGTTATCAGCCTCATCACCTACAGCTTTGATTTCTGAAACACTGAGACCTTCCTTTTGCAAGTGACAGAGAAATCCTATGTTTTAGGCCTTCAAAACGAAATTTAACTTAGAGCTATAGATAAGCATCCACTAATGCATTCATGCATTCATTTAACAAAGAGTAAATGCCCACCATCTGCCACACCTTCTGCTACAACAGGGAGCCCTTCTGGGGACTCCTGTCAAAATGTTGGTTGACAACTGGTATTTGATGAAGATGGTCTAAAGCTGAGTATTCTTTAGAACCATGGGTCATAAAACTAATTTAAGGCGTCATAATAAGCATTCTTTTGGAAATGAAAGAGGAATGATTAGAAAATAATGGTGTATATAGTAGTAAAGGTTAATACTGTTTCCTGAAATTTTTATTTTTGTTATATTAATGTGTGTTTTTTTAAGGATGGAAGATATGTGTACATTTGTGTATTTCATGGTTTTTTATATATGTAAATATTGGTGTGTATGGTTTTGCACACAGGTGCATAAACACACACACTCATAGACAAAAAACTCTGCAATAACTGGTCTAAATACAGTGATCGTTATCTTTCTGTCTTACAGTAACTTTTATACTTGTTGTGCCAGCTTAATTATTAATTCTGCCTTTTTCCCTTTCAAAAGTATTTTGACTTGAATGATAAACTCTATGATCACCCTAGGTCTAAAAGATATACAGTTCAGTCTCTGGATAGTCTAATTTTTATCTGCATCAACTAAATCTCTAAAAAGTCAGGTAAGATCTCATTAGCTTAACTTCCTGGAGAAACACTTTTATAAGTTAGATTTTGTGATGCTTTGCATTTTTTTCTTTTTTTTTTTTTTTAAGAGAGTTTATTTATTTGAGAGGGAGAGAGAAAGAGAGAGAGAGCATGCATTGGGGGAGTAGCAGAGGGAGAAGCAGGCTTCCACTGAGCAGAGAGCCCAGACGTGGGACTCAATCCCAGGACCCTGAGACCATGACCTGAGCTGAAGGGAGACGCTTAACTGACTGAGCCACCCAGGTGCCCCTATGCTTTGCATTTTCTTAAAGGTAAATAATCAGGGCAGATTTTTTTAGAAAAAATTGTTTGCATTTATAATTAAAGGCATTTTATAAAATATGCTCAATTATCCTAAGTATTTACAATAATCGTTACAAAACATTATCATAGAGAATAAAATTTTCTCAAAGAATTGATATCATTCCCCATTTTTTTCCTTGGATTCCAGAAAGACAAGAACTAAATTTAATTATCTGTTATGATAACTATGTTAACCTTGATTGTCAATGCATTTACTTTTCTCTCTGCCTATTTTGTGAATTCCCTAAAATCCTTGGGTGGAATGAAATATAAACTTCTTACTCCATAGACTTCTTAATTTTTCCTTTCTACCTCAATAGCTTTATTGTATACATATATATCTTACTGAAGATCACATTGAAATAAAATATACCAATTAAGTTGGAATATCAGGGTGCCTGGGTGGCTCAGTTGGTTAAGCTTCTGCCTTCAGCTCTGGTCATGATCCCAGGGTCCTGGGATTCCAGGATGCGGATGGAGCCCCGCATCAGGCTCTCCGGTCAGCAGGAAGCATGCTTCTCCCTCTGCCTACCTACTGTTCTGCCTATTTGTGTGCTCTCTCTCTGTGTAAAATAAATAAATAAAATTTTTAAAAAGCATTTTTATTTTTGTCTGACAGAGAGAGAGAGAGAGAGAGAGAGAAAATGAGCAGGGGTGGGGAAGGAGCAGCAGACTCCCCACTGAGCAGGAAGCCTGACACGGGAACTCAATCCTAGGACCCTGGGATCATAACCTGAGCCAAAGGCAGACGCTTAACCAACTAAGCCACCCCCGAACCTCATAAATAAAATCTTAAAAAAAAAATCAAAGTATCACATTACTGCTTATATGTTAAATTGTAAGTAACAGAGAAATCCTATGTTTCAGGCTTTCACGATAAAATTTAACTTTGAGCTATAGATAAGCATCTACTAATGCATTTATGCATTCACTTAACAAAGAGTAAATGGACTTATATAGACATAATGGAAAAATCCACACAAATGAATGTTAACTGAAAGAAGCAAAAATAATCCGTTCATATTATTTAAAACTACATAAAGTTAGAAAGTCATAAAATTGTTAGTGTTTTATGGCACATGGGTTGTTTATATCTGATTTATTTAGATTTTACTTTCACAGGAAAGATGGTTAATTTAATATGCCAAAAAGTCATTTTTTCCCCTGTAATTTTTCCTGCAATTAAAAAATTAAAATAATGTATGGTTTCGAGTCATTCAACTAAAATTTCAAACAACTGTCATGACAGATTTTAAGACGACTCCCATGATCCTCACTCTTGGTCTTCACTCCCTTGTATAATCACCCTGTGTGTGAGGTGTGACCTAGAACTTGCTTGTAACCAACAGGATACAGCAAATATGATAGAACGTCCCTCCCATGACTACATCATGTAAGACTCTGTCTTGTTAGCAGACTCATTCTACAGCCTTTCTCCCTTGCTGGTTTTGAAGAACTAAGTAGTCATATCAGCTGGCCTACCAGGCAAGGAGCTGATGAACCTCGAGGGTGTGGGAATCTCTAGGATCTGCAACAAGAAGCAAACAAGAGGCTGGAGCCCTAAGTCTTACAGCCTTGAGCAAATGAATTCTGCTAATAACCTGTGTAAGCTTGGAAGTAGATCCTCCCCTAGACAAGTCTCTAGATGAGAACTGAGCCCTGGTCACACCTTGACTACCCTGACACGTTGTAGAGAACCCAGCTAAAACATGTCCAGAATATGGACCCACAGAAACTGTGGAAAAAGTAAATGTGTGTATTGTTTCCACTGACTAAAATTTGTGGTAATTTGTTACATGGCACAGAAAACTAATGAGGCAAGCATTTGCTAGGGTCACAAAACATGGGCTTATACCTATATTCACTGAAATTTTAATTTTAGCAGAAAGATAGATAATAAAATAATTACAGCCAATTATGATTGGTTTTATGGCTGGGAAATACCAGTTCCTATGATAGTACACAATATGAGACCTAACCTAGTCTTGGAGGTGAAGTGAGATTTAAAGAATTACTGGTAGTTACACCCACGTGAGTTAGGGAGAAATAAAGGAGATGGAACTGGAGTACGGGCATTAGGAATTATAGGTGAAGGAAAGAACATAAGGGATACTATTGCTTGACCAAAGAATTAGAAGGAAAAATGGTTAGAAAGAGAAAATTTACATCAGGTAAGTTTGTTAAATCATTTTTTTTATTCTAAAGGGCAGTTTTTTTCTACAGAGCAGTTACTACTACATGTTTATAAGCAATGGAGTAACAAGATCAGGTCTGTCTTTCAGACAAATCATGCTAGTGTTGAGGAGAACTAACTGGAATGAAACGACTGGAAGAGGATAGGGATCCGTTAGGAGGCTAATGGAGGGGTGTGGGCAAAAGATAATGCGGGACAGGGCAAAAGGTGACAGAGATGAAAGACATGGAAAAATGTGGAGTTATTTTAGAAATCTGAAGTTTTTAGAAAGTAGAATTAATAAGACTTGGGGCTTCTCTGATGTAGCAGTTCTGCCACTGCCTAAAATGTTTAGTAACCATGCAAAATACTATGATGGAACTCCTAAAATCCTATAATGAGGGCACTGAGCTCAATAAATGGTTCCTGAATAAATAAACTTGTAGGTTGCTTTTGAACTGTAACTCAAGATTTATCTTTCTGGAGATCGGAATGCAGAGAATGTTAACAACTGAGAAGAATTTTATGGCTCTTTAAATTTATTTAAAGATGATAATCTCCATGCTATAACATATAAGCTTAAAATTAATTAAATTTGGGTCATTGAGATAGTCTAACCATGTATACTGTTTATTCTCTTCTTAGTGTTGCTTGATATATCCACTCATATAACATAAGGACTCATGTAAATAGGGCAGCTGGAATTAGTAATATTCACAAAAAGGTGAAATAGACCAAATTCACTTCTAAAATATTATAAACACCTAAATTTACTGATATTACACTTTCTGTGTAGCTAATGGTAGCTATCCTAGGGTTAGGTATCATTTTCTTACCATGTGATCAGAAAATAGGGATAAAACATACCAACAATTAAGGATAAGATATTAACACTTTAAAGATGACATGTTGCAATGAAATCATAAATTTGGATAGGTATCACAGAAATCTAATGACCCAACCTCAAATCATTCACAGCTGGAATAAAAAAATTGGACATATTGGACAAATTATTGAAATGTTTTACATACACATACACACATACCACTGTTAGCTAAAGCTCAAAGTCAGTTGTTAAACATCTGCCTTTGGCTCAGGTCATGATCCCAGAGTCCTGGGACTGAACCCCGAATCAGGATCCCTGCTCAGCAGGAAGCCTGCTTCTCCCTCTCCCCTCCCCCTGCTTGTGTTCCCTCTCTCGCTTTGTCTCTGTCAAATAAATGAATAAAATCCTTAAAAAAAATAAAGCTCAGGGGCGCCTGAGTGGCTCAATGGGTTGGGGCCTCTGCCTTCGGCTCAGGTTATGGTCCCAGGGTCCTGGGATCAAGCCCCGAATTGGGCTCTCTGCTCCACAGGGAGCCTGCTTCCCCTCCTCTCTCTGCCTTCCTCTCTGCCTACTTGTAATCTCTCTCCCTCTGTCAGGTGGATAAATAAAATCTTAAAAAAAAAAAATAAAGCTGAAAGTCAAAACTTTTGACAAAATTATCTGGAGAATGCAGAACTCTTCTGGGTACATGAAAATTAGGTCAAAAGGTGGCAAGTACTATGTATGCTTCTAGAAAGCATACAGAATTACTAGTGAAGTACTCTATGTTCTACTTAAGCTCTGAGAAGATGTAGGATAAATCATTTAACAAACCTGACTTAACTGACACATATTGAACTAAGCACTCCGTAATGACAGAAACACATTATTTTAAATCCACAAGGAACCTATACCAAAACTGATTATAAAATATAGGGCAGAGAGCAAGCTTTAACAAATATCAAAGGACTGAACTGTTCAAAGTAGGTCTCTGACCACAGTAGAATTAAATTAGAAATCAATATCCAAAGGATAACAAAGACTCAGATACAGAGAAAATGGTGGTTGCCAGAAGGGAGGGGGTAAAGGGATGAACAAAATAGTGAAATGGATTAAGAGGTACCCCCCCCCCAAAAAAAGATAACAAGAAAATCAGAAGTGCCTGGAAATAACCCATTTGCTAAAGAAGCAATCAAAGTGAAAAGGAAAAATATTATGAATTAAGTAATAATAAATTTGTGGGAGGTAGTCAAAGCAATGCTTAGAGAAAAATTATCAACTTAAATGAGAAAGAACAGAACAAAGGGTAACTGATCTAATACCTAACATACTTTTTCAATAAGTAGACAAAGATCAGCAAACCAAATCCAAAAAAAGGAGAAGAAACTAATTAATGAGATAAACGGAAAACATTTAATGAAGCCAGAAAAGCAAAAGATGGTTCTTTGAAAATTTAAGATAATAAACTCCTGGCATAATTGATTATTAATAGTAGAAGAAAAATAAAAATAAAATCACCAATATCAGGGCCATAAAAGACGACATTTTTATAGCACTTGCAGACATTCAAAAACAAGAAGATATAATGAACAAATTTAAAAATACAGCCACTCAAACAAATGTAAGAAGTTTAAAAATGATCAGTCTGAATTCTAAAGATGTTGAATCCACTAATCAAAACCTTCCATCAATGAAGCCTCAAGGTCCAAATGATTTTAACTCTGAATTGTTCCAAATATTAAAGAAATAACAATAGTCTTAGAGATCCAAACACCCTCAGGAACATAGATATACAAATTTTGAACATTAAAATTCATATACAAAGTGACATTTAAGAAATATAAGGGTGGTTTAACATTTGAAAATCAATCAGTTTAATACATCACATTAACAGGGAACAAAAAATAAGAGAAAAGTCCCATGATGACCTTGGTAGCTGCAAGGTGCTGTAGATAAAATTTAAGTCATTTATAAAAAATGTTAACAAGTTAGAAATTGAAAAGTCATCAAAAACCATCAGGTGCTTAGGAATATATCCAACCAAACATGTATAAAACCTCTCCTTAGAAAACCTCAGAATATTAAGAGAAATTAAGGAAGATAAAAACAAGCAAAAGAGAAAAAAAATGAGTTCACATCCTGCCTATGACCCTAGTCATGTGACTTTACACAAATTATTAAACCAAACCTCCTCAGCTATAAAAGATTTAAAAATATCAACTCGCCATAGCACATACCCTCAATACCCTCCCCATTTAGTGCTGTGAAGTGTGTAAACCTGGCGATTCACAGACATGTACCCCTGGGGATAAAAATTTGTTTATAAAAAATAAAAATTAAAAAAAAAATAAACAAAAATAAATAAATATAGTATGCTACTGGAAAAAAAAATATCAACTCGCTCTAATCGTTATATTGGTTAGCACGAACACATTTAAGCAGTACAACCCACTGGCATTCAATCGTTATTTCTATTTTGGCTTATTTTCTGTCACAGTTGAGCCAAAATAAATTGTCTTCCTCTTACATGTGGCATATTGCCTTCTGCTCCCACCTCCCACCCCATAGCCACTCACGAACAAAGGCATGTACCTGTTGTAATGAAGTGATCGCATCACCAGGTCTTTCCATTTTACTATAAACTTTTGCTAGAAGAACATGAGAACGTCCATCTTCCATGAGAGCAGACAGTTCATTTACTATGAGAGAAGATAATGGGGAAAAATAATTCATTTTAAATGAATGTTTAAATTTTTCCACAAGTTTTAAAACTGGTCTTTAGAAAGAATGATTTTGAACAACAGTGAATAAAGTTGAAAAACTTTTAGTCAGTTAACTGAAGGATGGCCAAATTAAAAAAAAAAAAAAAGATTGAGGATTTTCATTTAGCTGAAGAAAAGTTAAAGAACTGGATAACAAAAAGGTTTTTCTTAAACATATATTAAGAGATAACAATGTAACAATACACATAAAATTTTAATGTTCATTTTTAAGTCTGTAAACATCTTTACTGAAGTTATTAAAAAACAATATAGACTAGTTGCTATGGGGCAATTGAGAAGATAACTGCTGTTTTTTTTTTTTTTTAATTTTTATTTTATTTTTTTTTAAGATTTTATTTGTATGTTTGACAGACAGAGATCACAAGTAGGCAGAGAGGCAGGCAGAGAGAGAGAGGAAGGGAAGCAGACTCCCTGACGAGCAGAGAGCCCGACGTGGGGCTTGATCCCAGGACCCTGAGACCATGACCTGAGCTGAAAGCAGAGGCTTTAACCCACTGAGCCACCCAGGCACCCGATAACTGCTGTTTTAAAATAGATACTTGATAAGCAATGAAATATGGCCTTTGATGGCAATCTGTCTGGTTTCAAATCGAGGCCTTCTCACTTACTAACTATATAACCTTGAACAAGGTACTTATCCAGTTTGTGGTTCTCTTTCATCTGTACAATAGTGGAAGTAATAGTACCTATCTCATAAGGTTGTTGTAAAATTTAAAAAGTTTGTAAGTTATGAAATAAGTTCGCATATGCAATTAAAGGAGTCTAGTACCTGGTAAGTGCTATTTAAATACTTGGTATTATTATTTTGTGATTTAAGAGCAATAAAAGAACCCTAGATAAATAACAAAACTACGTTTCTTCCACTATCAAGTGTATGGTCTGTGCCACGTATGTATCAAAGTGGCTTATACATATAGTTTCTTTAAAATCTCAGCCTGAGGGGCAGGTTTTGTTACTGGCACCTCACAGGTAAGAGAAACTGTGAGATGGCTGTCACAGTGGGTCAGAGGAGCGATGCTGCACACGTAAGGGCCCTATACCCCACTGTGGAGACTTCGGCTTAACTCTGAGGGAAATGGGAGACAGCAGTGAGCTTGAGCAAACAAGAGCAGACCTACTCTGTTTAAAAGGCTCGATGATGCTGCTATTGAGAGAGGCTATAGAAGGGGTGTGGGGCTGAGAACGGAACAGGGAGACCAGCTGGAAGGTGACCACCATCATCCACTTGAGACAATGAAGGTTTGTACAAGGGGACAGCTGTGGAACTAGTGAGACAGAGTGGGGTTCTGAATATATTCAGAAGGTAGAATCAACAGAATCTCCTACAGTCAGGGACAAGGGTGATGGCTAGGATTTGGGCTCTCAGCAATGGCTAAGAGGGATAAAGTTGTTGAGGTGAAGAAGGCTGCATGCGAACAGATGTGAGGAGGCAGACGAGGAATTCTGGCTGACAAGCCAAGTTTAAGATGCTTAGAACCCAGGTGCTACTTCGGCTAGATGAAGGTGGATATGTCAAGAAACTACATTGCTAACTTAAAGATGGAGATAATTATAGTCCTCTCAGAAACAAATGTGGACATTAATGACATAATATATAAAGAAATGCTCAACAAATATTACATGAAAGCATTTATATTACATAAATGTAATAAACTTAACACCCATACAAGTAGAACATGCTACTTGAATCTCCTTTCATAGCCTTTTCAAAAATGCATATGCACATGTAAGGCCATCTGTAGTGTTTCAACCAAGGTCTGACAGACCCATGTAAATATTTTTATGGAAATAAATAACACTTTATATAGTAAATGCATCCCAAATTAGAAGAATTTTAACACCAATTTCATCAAAGCTAAATTAAAATACCTTATCACGTATCTCAAGACATTTACAGTGAATAGGGACACTGGCAAAAGCAAATACCTCAGGGCAAGAAGGAAGATTCCCAGAATCAGTCATACATATAAATAAGTTTTTTATACAGTAAGGGTGGCATCTCAATAAACGGCACTGAAGTAAAACTGTTCTCCATTTGGGAAACTATACATTAAAACTGTATGTGGATTAAAGCATATGGATTATTCCACAAAAATATAAAAGAATATTTTTACAATGTTAGGATGAGGGAAGTATTTCTGAGCATGACAGGAAATTCAGGACTCAAAAAAAGAAAAGGCTGGTATATATAACAATTAAATATCCTATTTGAGGAAATGACAAACAAATTCAATTGAAAAAACAGAAAAGGGGATAGGCTCGGAGAAAACATCTGTAAATGAGTAACAGGTGACTGGTAATGTACCAGAGGTTCAGGGTCAAAGACAAAGGACATGAACAAACATATCCTGGAAGAAAATGTGATCTACAGACAAAAAATTATGCCTAGCCTTATCAATCATCCAAGAACTGCAAATTGAAGTGTTTTCTCCCTCCCCTAATAAATCTACATAATGATGGGACATTTTTGGCCTTAAGAAAGAGCCATGGGGCATGACTCAATTCCAGGAAGCACACAGAGGTATATAAACAAGAACCCAGTCTCAGTACTGCCTCCAACTTTTCTTCAATCTAAATGTCTATCAGTAGGGGGCCCATCAAATAAATTACGATATTAACATATAGTAGAATGTTCTACCTATGCTAATGAAAATAAAGAAGAGCTACATTTACCAAAATGGAGAGAAGCTACTGAGTGAAAAATGCCTACTACAGATGGCAGTATAATATTCCCATTTTGGTAGGGAAAATGTGGTATGTGATTATGTGCGAGAGAGACAGGCCTGGTGGGGACACTAATTAGGATGATATTCAAGGTAAATGTGGTTTTCTCTGGAGAGCAGGACAACACAACTTGCATTCACGTCTATAATCTTTAAATTTTGGCGATGAGTAAGCTATAGATTTTAATTTAAAATAAAGATAATTGAAAAGCAAATTTGTACAAACTTCTAAAAAGGCAATTAATAGTATCCAGTTACATTTTCAATACACGTAGTTTTTTGGGGGGGGGGCGTTGGGGAAGGAAGCAAAGAGTTTATTTGAGATCACACCGTCAGTATCCTCTTTGTAGTTCAAAGTGGGCCAGAAGGGTCTGCAAAGACCAATGCTTCAGAACTTGTTTCTAGAAACAATGTAATCATGAACTCAACATATCCACCGTGCTTCCTCAGAGATGGAACCTGATTGGTGAGTTGTAGTACGAATGACAATAGGTAACCAATACAACAGATATGGATCATTTCTTGGATCACAGGAGAAAGCTACCAAATTTGTAATTTGGCCAGTTTCCATACCATATCACATTTAGAAGCAAGCGTATACCAACGAATGAGATACAAGGATATTTACTGTAACAGTTTATTAATATCAAAAGAATGGAAAGCCAACCAAATGCCCAATAATTGAAGGAAAGTTTAAAAAAAACACACAAAACAAAAAACTATGGCGTTATAGAATATTATGATGATGACATTAAAATGAGATGAATGTACTAACATCAAACTGTATCTGGCACATGCTGTCTGTGAAAAAAATTACAGGAGAGGAAAAACAACCCATTTGAAAAGAAAAATTATGCTTATTATACTTATATATTAACATATATACTAAAACACAAAAATGGTTACCTCTATGGAGGTAGTTTAAGAACAAGGCAAGTAGAATTCACAGGAGAATTTGGGACTTAGACATCTTTTAGAGTGCTGGATTTAAAAAAAAAACTTAAAAGAGTAAAGATTATAAAAGTGTTTACTTTATGAATAAAAACATGTAGTTGTAATTTAAAGAAACTCCCTTTATATCATTTGGAAAGTACAGTATCTTTCTATAACACAATTGGCTATTTGATAAAACTGTTATTATTCAAATATCTTATTTTAGTAGAGTGACATGCTCATAAATGAATAATCAATGTCACATATATAATATTGAGAATAAAAATAAACATTTATGTAATATAAAAATAAAGCAGATCAGATATATCAGGTACGGTACACTTTTTTTTCAAATCAGAAAGACTTTCATACCAGGTTCATGAGCTAGAGCATGTTGAAGAACTTTTTCTGCTTTGTCATACCATTTCAATTTTAATAAAAGCTCAGCCAGGTCATAGCAAAGATAATTTTGTTGTCCACTTTTCAGAGCGGCTTCATAGTAAGTGATTGCCTAAACAAAATGCATTTCAGTTAGGAAAATAAGGCAATGAGAATGGTATTAAGCATAGATATTTATATATTGCAGACTTAAAGCATATAAAAATTAGAAATAACCCAGGAGAAGCTTAGGCATATACCTGCCTATCAGTTAAATATGCCATTTTTCTTAGACAGTCAAACATGAGACAAGGCAACTAGCATTTCTTATGAAAAGCAGCTAACGAAAGGTGCTTGGTGAAACTGTTTTTACCAGTTTCAGTCCAGAGGCCAGTGAACTTTAGTGAATGCAAATACTCTGCTAGTGGTTGTATGTATGTTCAGTAGTTACCAGGAATAGAACAAGAATGTAACAACTAAAGGAAAATCCATTACCCCTACTGGGGTTGCAGGGGGGAAGCATACAGCTTACCAAACTGGTTCAACAGAAAGGACATCTGTTAGGCTTTGTTATATAATGAAAAAGATGCAACCGCAGCAACTTCATCATAATTGGTGGGTTGCAGGGTTTAGGTGTAAGATGAAGCCAGAATTAACTTTAGGGCCCAGTCTCTGCAAAACGCAGCGACGAAGAGACACTGAGCAAATCTTTAACATAAATTCCAGTTTGTGAATACAAATTTGGTGTTTACAGCCATCAAGATATAAACAGTGCCTGCTAAAGACTTCTCACAGAGCAGGGTTTAAAACAACCCAATAGACATATTTTAAACATATAAAGTACCTACCTTCGAATAATTGTGAGTTTTGACAAGTGCTTTCCCAATTTTGCTTGCCAGCGTTCCATCTTTGGGATTCTGATTTAACGCTTGCTCATAAGCTACGATGGCTTCTTCGGGCTAATGTTGGCAGATACAAAAAAAAAAAAAAAAAAAAAGCAATGAATAAACAGCTTAGCTGGATCCCATTAAAGGGCAACATTTCTATAATTAAAGCTCTACACCTGCAGTATTCACTCAGTAAGACAACTAAAGCACATATTTAAGTCTAAAAAACTTAACAACTTCAGAGAGGTGATAGTCACTACTGTTAGGTGTAACTTATCAGTAAACACCATTTTGGCCAGTAGCTCTCTTCATTATTCCACTTAAAAGGGACTCTTAATTTGCTTCTGGTATCATCTCTGTTTCAAATGACAGTGTTGAATTACTGGATCCCAATATGAAAACAACTTTATTATAATGGTTATCTCCTTTTTGTTTTGATGACTGGATAGTCAAATATTAAATAACATTTAAAAATTCCTTTTAGGAGACTATGAAGCTAATCACAAAAGAGTTTTACCATTTTTTTTTTTTAAATCTGAGTTCAGTAGCATCAGAAACTTTACCTCCTGTATATTCATGTAAGCATCACCAAGGAGAAGAAAAGAACGAGGGCTGGGCATTCTCTCAGCAATTTCTCTAGAAATTAGACCAATTCTATTTAGTACACTGAATACAAATATCTTCTTCTAAACGAACTAAATAAAAGGTAAACTCACTTATTTCAATTAATCAAGAGCCTTCAGAGGACGTTGGACACTTCCAACAGTGTAACATTGTAAAAGAAAAACAACCCACCCATACCCACACCCAGATTGTTTCTGCTAGATCAACTTTCTTTTTTCATTCCATCTTTCCCTTTTCTGAAGTGCAGGTAGCAAGAGTACTGGTAGACCATAAACATCTCAATTCTCACTATACAGTAATAGGTTTTGTTATCTCTAATTCTGAAATGATGTGGGAGTGGAGGCACAAAAATATCATGGGATGCTATTGCCACGTATGGTTTCTCATTCATTTGGTCCAAAAGCTATTGTTTTGGGAAGTGTAATTTTATAGATGCTGCTGAAGAATTGAAGTCTACAACTAACGTGTCAGAGCTGCCTGAAACAAACCCCATGCCTTTGACTACACTATCACAGAGTATCCAAAACAACATGACCCTGGTTTTTTTTTTTTTTTTTTTTAATATTTTATTTATTTGACAGAGAGAGATCACAAGTAAGCAGAGAGGCAGGCAGAGAAAGAGAGGAGGAAGCAGGCTCCCGGCTGAGCAGAGAGCCTGATGCGGGGCTCGATCCCAGGACCCTGAGATCATGACCTCGCTGAAGGCATAGGCTTAACCCACTGAGCCACCCAAGCATCCCAACCCTGTTTTAAAATGTTTTCCTATCACGAGGTGACAGTGCTAATCTTTTGGAAATCCCATAGAAAATATGATTTAGAACCTCCAGTTCATCCATCTATACATGGGATGCCACTCAGTTTGAGTCACTTATACTTGAGTATAAGTGACCTGAGCAGAATTCCAAGTTTGGATATTTACACACTACAGATGAACCAATGACTGAATTCATCAACATGTTGCTATGTTCTCAACAGATAAACATGCTGATTCTCTCTTACATAAAGTGTATGCTTATATGTTTATCTTTCTGTTTGGGGAGAAAGGTAAGAGCAACCCGTGTGTGTGTGTGTATGTCCGTGTGTACAGACGGGCATGCAGGTGAATGTGCGTACCCCAGTAACCCCTAAGGGCACCAGCATATGACATAACTTTTAAAGTCCCTGACCTTTGGGACACCTGGGTGGCTCAGTTGGTTGGGCGGCTGTCTTCAGCTCAGGTCATGATCCCAGAGTCCTGGGATCGAGTCCCACATCGGGCTCCTTGCTCGGCAGGGAGCCTGCTTCTCCCTCTGCCTCTGCCTGCCACTCTGTCTGCCTGTGCTCGCTCTCTCTGACAAATAAATAAATTAAAAAAAAAAATTTAAAGTCCCTGACCTTTCACCAAGGAGAATTTGTAATCCACACCTCAGTGTGGTACATACTAAGCCATAATTTTCTATTGCTAGAGCTATTACGCTGAGCATTAAAAATGGCCTGGAATTGTTACATTACACAGCTTTCTTTAGCTATTAGAATGCAAGTAACTGTTGCTTTTGTCCCTCCCAAACAGGAAGACTGAAGATCCAGAAATCACATAATGAAGGAGGACAGCTAAGAATCTAGAGTAAGCCATAGGTTGAAATAATCATAATCACTACGGTTTATGTCTTAGGGAGAATGAATTGCTTGGTTAGCGTGATTGTGGTCGGTAGCTGAACGTGTTACGGAAAGGGTCTATACTGTAAAGCACTTAAAAGAAAGAAAAAAAGAAATCTGGGAATTAATTTTAAGAAGTAAGTGTGTCAAAATACAATGGGTTGAGATAATCATTTACCTGTAACAAGTAATATATAACATTTTCTCTTTTCTGTGCTTCAGATAAATATCTGCCATCTTCTCCTTGACCTCTATGAAATAAGGCTGCTCAGCTGTAACATTTCGAAGCATACTTAAAGCCCGCTCCACGTCTCCTTGGGCCAGGGCTAGGTCTGCGTTAGCAATGGTAACACGTAATTCTTCAGATGTCCCAGAAAATTCATGGATGGCATCTTGTAAAACTTTTGCTGCCTCGTGCTGTAAAGATGAAGTTACAATAACAGTCTTTCAAAATATTAAACAAATTACATTAGAAATGAAGATTTTCTCCTAATCCAGAATGAACAGTAAATGCTAGCACAGTTAGGATCTTCATGAAATATTGACAGATTTTTGAAAAGTACAAAAATTTAAAACTACTCAGAGACCAAATTCAGAATATGTTAGCTGAGAAGTGTTTTCTTTTTTTTCTTTTAAAGATTTTATTTGTTTATTCATGAGAGACAGAGAGAGGCAGAGGCAGAGGAAGAAGCAGGCTCTCCAAGGAGCAGAGAGCCCAACGTGGGACTCAATCCCAGGACCCAGGATCACAACCTGAGCCAAAGGCAGACACTTAACCATCTGAGCCACCCAGGTGCCCTGAAAAGTGTTTTCATGACTGGGACAACGGCGGTCGCTACACGAGAGCTGCTGCTAATTGCTAAAATTCAATAAGCATTTACTTTGCATTCAGCATTATACTCATGCATTTAATTCTCAGAGAAATCCTCTGATGTAGTCACTATCATTATCCCCACCTTACAGTCAGGAAACTGCAATTTGGAGAGTTAAGAAGTTAACAAATGACAGACTCAGAACCCAAACTCAGGCAGCCTGACCCCAGAGCCTAAACTCTTAGCCATGCTCATTACAGCCTCCTTGATGGGATCCAGTCCACAATCCTCCCTTGTACCAAATGGCTCTTCATTAACTAACAGACTACTTTGTTGCCTATGCCAGGACCTAATTTCTGCTATGCCTCAGCTGAATACATTACCCCAATTCCAAATCTGTACCTCAATGAATCTAAAATGTCACTTATTTTAGGATTCATCTCAACTTTAGAGATTATAAGACATTCTGATTTCAGAAATGTTAACAAGTGAAAAAAATAGTGCATTTTAGAATCAACTATCTATGGTAGAATTGGTTCTTCTTAAATATATATTAAGGCTAATGTATTAGGAAATAGAAATTATTCTGAGATTTGGCAAGTTATCTAGACACGGCCTTCTTAATTTCCACCAAAATACGAAATATGTAATCTGAAAACCAGATATAAATGATGTTAAGTTCCTCATTTTCTACAAGGTTTTGACTCTTCTCTCAAAAGTGCAGGCTTGCTTGCTTTCTATTTATTATTATATTATATGTATTATTTTAAGTATTTGATTTTATGATCATCCTATGAATTTACCAAAGCTGTATTCATCAAGTAGTTCTTCTGTTTTCTCAGAATTTTTTATCTTCTGTTTTATCGGAATTTGAGGTTGGTACTTTCATCTGATTCTAGTGGTACCTGTGTGTGCACGGACATGTGTGTGTGCATGTGTGTGACTCCTTTCAGGAGTCCAAAGAATGATAACCATGTTATATTATTACCTTTCACAGTAGCCAAGGTCCTCGAACATTATATTACTATATTCATTACATTACATTAATGTTTCACGGTACATAGTAATTTATGGTATTACTCATATAACTATACAGATATCAACATTTTGCCTGGCAGCTACGGTGTACTGTTCAGGCACAGCGATACCTGTACCAGGACTATCCCTGTACTTGCATCCAGGTGCAAATTATGTTTCACCTCAGGGGCTTGCAAAGGACATGATTTGGTTCAAAGTAATAAAAATAAATCTTCTAAATTTGACCAGTTGAGCAAGGAAATAATTTCAGCTTTTTCATTTCCTACTAATATATATACTTGTCTAACCAAGTTCAGAGCTGAACCGCTGAATTAAAACTTGACTTACCTGTTCTCCATTTAAGCGGTGAACCTCTACCAACTCAAGAAAGATTGATAAACGATGGTTTGCATCGACTTCGGTTTTCTTGTATTTTGATTTTGAGGAAGCTCCAATTCTCCTCATTCCTGGTAAATTCATTGCCATATGTAGAGTTTTAATAGCTTCTGCTATTTCTCCCATTTTCTTTTGAGACTGAGCTTTTATCAAATGATATAAAGGGTATTCTCTCACCTAAAAAAAATAGTATTCAGAAATACTTCCTTGGAGTGCTTACACCGCCAACGCATAATTTACAATCCACCAAACAGTCTACCTGTGATTGTATACACAAGGTCGATTTCTGTCCTTCTATTAACTTTTTGATCATCTACTGGGTTAAATCAGGTCCAGGCAATCTGCCACTACTTAGCATCCTCCTGGGTGACAAACAAGGGGATTATGGGCTTTTACCATGATAGAAGAAAAAATACCAAAAAAAAAGCTTGCAGGGCTAGCAAATATATTCTAGGAAATTTAGTTTTCAGAAAAGGAATATACCTTATCCGGACTTCTAGTATGGATATGAAGTCATTAGATTTCTAGAAACACAGTTTTTTTCCCCTTTTATTCTGTAATTTTAAGATTAAAAATCTCAGAACATCTCAGTCAAACTTGGTTTTAAACTTTGATACTACTCTGAAACACATAGTTATGAAGTTTCTATCTTTATTTTGGGTACCAAACGTGTATGTAGACAATATAAGAAAATGACAAAAATATCAAAGGAGGAGTCAAAGGCAGGAGGTGATCCAGAATGAGGTGATGGGGCAGCCACCTAATGTCTAGAAAGGTTCCAATCATCCTTAAGGCTATGGCTGTGAGCCTGAGCTAGGCATCCCATTTTCCGGTGGGCTCTGCATGAATACTCATGCTTCTGCTCTTCTTTCAGAGATTTCGATTCATTGGGACCAGGTACTGGCATTAGGGTGGTAATGCACCACTAGGCTTGAGAACTACTGACCTAAGAAGCGAGCACTGTCTTCTGCAAATCCTGAATTCTCCAGTCCACTGAAGGCTCCTCACATAACAGGGTTCAAGACCCTGTGAACCAAAGCAAAAGTAGTTCAGGAAGCACCTGAACCTATGATTTTCCCTAATGCTTAGGGATATGGGATGTAACACAGAATATCTTGGGACAGAAGTCCAGTGTGTCTATATCCTCAAACCACATAAAAATTTTCAAAATGACTAGGTGTTCTTTGATGATGACTCTAAAAAGTTATTAAAACCCACAATCCAGGAAAGAAACAAGCAATAAAATAGAGTTCTTACACATAAAAACATCTGGCATAATGCTCTGTAGTTTACAATTATTTTTATATACATCCATTACTACACTTAACACCCACTGTAACTGTAGGGTGTTATTATATGAGTTTTACCGAGAAGAAAACAGGTTGAGAGAGAGAAAAGTGGGAAAACCAGACACTGACCCCCAGGTCTTCTGTCTCCAAGTCCATATGGGTTTTTAATTACACCACAGCTACCTCCACTTTTTCTTCCACTGCTTGTAAATCCAAACTTTTTTCCATTAAAAATAAATTTATTAGCAAAACATTACCCGCAAAAAAAAATACAATATATCACCACTTGCTAAAGGTTCAAGGAGGGTGGTATGTTTTATCCACCTGAATTTGGAATACTTACCTTAAAATTATAGCTCAGACAAAGTTCAAGTGACTGAGAACACAATTTGAATTTTTCCTGAGACAAATAAACCTGAGCCATCAGGAGATGAGCATCTGCGTAAGAAGGGTTGTGTTCTAGGCAATGCTGCAGGTTATTATAAGCTGCTTCAATGTCACCTAGAAAGAGAAACAAAGCATTATAATTCAAATGGCTAAGAGACAGAGATGTGAGAGAGAGGAGGGACACGAGTAGTTTATGGATCATGCCACGCCCACCTGCCCCGGGTAGCTCCTTTCTAGTCTTCATGAAATAATATTCCTGTAAGTCAGGCCAGCCGTAAGGAGCAAACCAGGGGAAGCTGTGAAAAGATCAGAGTCAAACACCACTGCTTCTTCTGAGAGGACCATTTATCTATTTTCCTGATCAAAAAACTTTTTACTTAAAATTTCATTACAGTAAGTTTTGCAAAACCCAGATATTTAAATAGCTAAAATTCTGTACTGTCACTTACATTAACAAAGGATATATAGTCTTATAATCATCCTTGACCAGAAATTTTACCACTGTATATAAAATAACAGAAAAAGCATAGGGATATATTCCAGACATTCAGAAATAGGAGACAGTGATTTAATATGCCTTTAAATGCCAAGTGTAACAGCCAATGTTGTGGACACACATCCTCTGTATATCTAGGAGTCTTAGATGGAAGGAATGATCAAACTTAAAATGACAGGAATGGTGGAATCTGTTAGGCTTGGGCTGGTAGATGGGATAGAAAGAGGCTCTTCAGAGAAGGAAGAGTATAAACTCCAGGTTCTAGAAAAACTTTCTAGTGATGTAACCCACAGCAATCTGCCTAAACCCATCTCACTGACTGGTGTGCAGTAGGTAGAGGAGCCCAGCTCCCCATTCAACCTCGCTAGGAGCACTGGGGAAGAACAGACCCTAAATTACTCTCTGTTCCATCTTACTCCTTAACCTCACCTGATACTTCAACAGACCAAACAAGGCTTACAGTTAGAGCTTCCAGTTCCCACAGGCCCAACCTACCAATGATACAATCCATCTAAATAGAAAACAGTGTCTTTGAGACAGAGGATTAATAAACAAGTAACGGGCTGAGGCTGCATAATAACATACTAAACACAGTAACAAAATTTGTCAACCAACCATCAAACATAATAAATAATATTGGACTATTTATTGTTGTGATATACTCAAATACTTAAGAACTGAACAGGCAGAGAAGGAAATAGGAAGGTTAAGTATAATAAACTGGTGTGCGAATTACCACTCCCATGTTCTTTAAGGAGGAAAAGGATTAAGGAGATAACCCGGAGGTTACTGCTAAGGGGGGAAAGCACACAGGAAAAGAATCAGGGTTTACAAATAAGAGATTGAAGAATATGAAGACTGTACGAATAATTGAGATCAGAATCTTTGTTTCTTTTAAGAGTGATGGGGGGAAAGATGCGTGGTCAGTACTTAGAAGATCACTAAATATTTAAAACTGAGAAATGGGTAATCAGTGTTGCAGAAAATAGCCATATAAACAAAGAACCCAACAATATCACATTTTTATCTAAGAGCAGCCCAATTTCCCTTCAGTGAAAAATGAAAGACATTTCTGTCCTGCATGTATGTCTTTGTTAGAGTCCTATGTAAAACAGAATTTGACTGGCCTTTGTCCCAGGTTCCTGGGAGAGAGTCTTAAAATCTTGGAATTTCCTGAGTGAGAGGAGTATCTTTGTTGTTTGAGGTTGGCTCTGATCATTTATGTAAATAAGAAGATGAACAGTAAGCCCTAGATAGCTTTTGTTAAGAATATGACTCAATGGTGATGAGCCATGCCAGAAAGACCAACCATGGAGAGGACTGGGGCTTTGAACTACGTGTTATCTACCTGAATGGGGGAGCAGGACCCTGGAGACTGAGTTCAATCACATGCCCAATGATTCAGTCCATGCCTATATAATGAAACTCTAATAAAAACTCTAAACTTGGGGTGAGCTGCCCTGGTTGTTAATGCTCTCTAGGTACTGTCATATACACACGTGTTGGAATGTCGATGTGTACTGACTCTACAGACAGTGAACAATGGTAGCTTCACATCTGGAGCCCTCCCAGGCCTTCACCCTGTGCATCTCTCCCTTTCCATGGTTTGGTTTAGTATCCTTTTGCTATACTAAAACTCTAATCATGAGTATAGCAATATCCTGAATTCTAGGAGTCATTCTAATGAATCTGAACCTGAGGAGTCATAGAAACCCCAAATTTGTAGCCAGCTAGTCAGAAGCTCAGGTGGCTTTGGCAAACCCAGAACCTGTGGCTTCTGTCTGTGCCCTTAACCTGGGAGGTCTGGTCCAACTCTGAGTAGTTCTGGGGTTAGAAGTCATTGTACTTGGCAATTTATGAGGACACTGCTATTTGGACATATGGCAGCACTATTTCAAATGATTTAAGGCTGCTGTTTTTAAAAATGGGGTCATATGAGACTTTCATTTCTAGAGACTTTGGCAATTAAGAATTACTATGTTAAGGCTGATTTTTATCAATTTTCAAAATAATAAATGTCTAAAAAATATAACAGAACTCAAAGTCCCAGCTTAACTACTTAGTAGTAATACCATTTGAACTGAGAGCAAAGTAGAAATACCATGTCAGTCAACAGAACTTAACCAGAAGAAGGTATTACAGAGCCACTTTTTACATCTAGAATATTTTAGAGATACAAGCTTTGAGATCATCTATTTTTTTTAACAGTTAAAATTGAGGTCCAAAAAATTAGCAAAGTCAATCTTCTCTCTCCATTATATGTAAGAAATAATTGTTTAGGATAATACCTTTAGGTTGGTTTCTAAACCTTATGATTTTATAAATTTAATTTACTTTGCATGGCATTCATCTAGAAAAGATATATAAATATATAAATATAAACCCCAAAGGTTGGTCTACTATGTCTACTATGAATATATTAGGTATATATGTATATATATTATGACTATATTACATATATAGTCACACACCTGTGTGTCCTAAAAAGCTAATGTTATATATCTGGGGTTATTTTTTTAGCTATACATAATCACAGATTATGCATAGCTAATTATCAATTAGTCAATACACTTCATAAAGGCCCAAAACCTGGCAAACCTTGCATCTGGCTATACCAATGAGTCAATAACTATGGACCAAAGACTATAAATTTTTACTACCATCTAAGTATCTGATGGACTTTTTTGTTAAGTGGTACAACTGCACTTTCCCAGCTATTCACTTGAACAACAGAAGTTTACTGTAATTTTTAAAGAATTAAATAGTGAATATTATGCAATTTTATTTTGGATTAAAATTACTTATTTGTGCACAAGTAAAATGCATCTATGTGACTCTTCTCCATATAAGTGGCGTACTTAGTTTATTTACCCTTGATTTTGTCAACATCAGAATAAAAAAGTTATTTTAAGTTTTTAAGTATATTCTACCTGATAAATATTTCACTTTTGCTATTAGGAAGACAGCTTGCAGAAGGCCTGGTACAGTTCTTACTATAGTCTCCAGGATTGAGGTACAACGTCTGAGAAGTGGAGAAAGAGGTTGCCCAGGACTTGCAGGCTAAATAAAACAAATTAGCATATCATTTTATAAGTTTACTTTAGTATTTAGTTAAAAGTGAACACACACATTAAAATTCAGTGTAACTAGCAAAACTATACATTTTTCCAAAATTTCTGTTATTCTGCTTTTGCATATCTTTACCATAACGTGACTAATACTAATTTATCTCCCTGGGATCTATGAACAGACCATGCAAATAAATGGTTTTTTGCCATTTATTTTGGTATTTTGCCATAAAATAATAACCATTATAAATGGTATTTTGCCATAAAATAAATAAAAAAATGGCTTTTATTCAGCAAAATAGTTATGAAATTATTACACAATTAACAGATTTGATAACATGAAAGGACTGTATTTGTTCAAAAACCGTGAAGGAAACATATTCAAAGGAAAGATAACTGAAAGGCAGAATTTCTTGCTGGAATTGAGAGTCGAGGCAATGTGAATTCTAATTCTGGATCTGCCTGGTGATTTATTCAGTTCGGTAACTTGCATTGCCCCCTACAGTAATGTATGATCAGTTTCTGAAAATTCTCTTTCTTTTCCTAGTAGAAATCAGAAGGTAGAACATACTCATGTGTACTACACCAAATGTCTCATACCTTCGCATTTTCTGCTTTTCTGCTGGCATGCTGAAGGTCCTCAAAGGTTTTTTTTAGTTTCTCACTTTATTAATATGCAGTGAATATGATAACAAAAACAGTACTAGAACATTTATTGTTTTAATGGCTGTCTACCCAACCAACTTTTATCTAATGGTTACCCACTCACAAGCTACAAATGTGATATTAGAATTTAAATGTCAAATGTTCATTCTCTCTGTTTTCCCCTAATTCTGCTTCCTTTATTTGAAAAATAATCTTCCCCATCGTCCCCTTATACCCTGCAAATATATACTCTTAGCTAGAGTATGGTCTTTTACTGACAATCACTTCCACCCTGAGATGTTGTTACTGACAAGAAAGTGCCACATCTCCTTGCTACCTTGCAGCACAAAAAAAAAGGGTGAAAAATTTCAAAAAGAATTTCAAAATATGACCATTGGTGCCTAGAATACCTCAACTTATTTAAATTTCTACAGCACTTATAAACTGTGTAATAAAATTTAGCATCATCTTATACAATCCCATAGTAGTTTCGTATTTTGTTTTGCTTCTTTTATATGGCTAAGGTCTTACGTGTCTTGAAGACTGGAATTTCACACGTTTTCAAACAGTAATGAATACAGAGTAAATTCTTTAAAAGTACTTTTCACTTGAAAGCAGTGAAAGTATAGGTGATATAGTGAGGTTAAGGTTCTTTGCCATCTGCGAAGAATTATTTATTGAAAAAATTATTTCTTAGAGAACCACCAGCATTTTTACTGTAAACACTTTCAGGGTGAAGCACATACAGACAATCTCTAAGATAACATCGTTTGATTAAAAAAAAAAAAAAAACCTATAAAAACGGGGCAAGGAACAGAGCTGGAGGACAGACAAGTCTGTCCTCCGGATGTTTCCCCATGAAAGCAGCACTCTGGGCTAACGAGGAGCCATCACGCCATCAGACAGAGGTTAGACTGCAGGAACACAGCATGTCGTGGACCAGGGACACAATTTCCACGTAACACATTATCTCTTGCCCCACCCACAATTACTGCTTTCGCAGAGCTCCCAGAGAAATCCTTTTACACTGTTGAGTCAGATCATGCTGGAAACCCTCTGCTGGTTCCCCACTATGCTCGGAACTGATGCCGGGGATTGACAACAATCTCTAAGGCCCTACGAGGTCTGGTGTCCCCTGCTGTGACCTCCTCCTCACTGCATCCAGGTCACATTAGTCTCCCGTGTCCCTTCAGGCCACGCACAACTGTTCCTGTACCTGAGACAATCTATACCGTACCTCCACATGAACATCTGGAATTTTAACTCCTACCGTCTTAACGAGGCCTAAGACCGTCTTATCCAAAATCACCAGCCCTACCCTAGTCTGTTATTTTCTATTACCTAACTGACTTGACTGCATTATCTGTCTCCTCCTGCTAGTTCCGTATGCTTCAAGAGGGCAAAGGCTGTGGTTTACTCCTTCACAACAACCTCGCCAGCTCCAAGCAGAGCCCTGGGCACTCTACAAGCATCTGCTGAGTGAATTCTGAATCCTGCTCAAGTACTGGAACTTCCAACTCCAGGCAACTGAAAACAGATCATGACAGGGGACACTGGGATCGATCCTGGGTGTTATTCCAGAAGGGCTAATTTATTTTCCTTTCTTTTCAAGTTTTTATTTAAACTCTAGTTAGTTTACACTCCAATGAGGTTTTAGGTGTAGAATTCAGTGATTCATCACTTCCATACAACACCCAGGGCCCATCATAACCAGGGCCCTCCTTAATGCCCATCACCCATTTAGCCACCCCCACCCACCCACCTCCCCTCCAGCAACCCTCAGTTTTGTTCTCCATAGTTAAGAAGGGTTAATTTAAAATAGATTAGGAAAGTCTGGAAATGGATGTGGTGATCAAAACAGCAGCATGGCTTCCCTAAAGAAAGGCCATTATCCTCATTTCCTCAATACAAGGAAGCTGTAAATCTGGGAGAATGCTAAGAACTATGCTTTTAGCAATGAAGTATTTGGTACTCTCTCTTAAGATATTCCTGTGCTGAGTACAGTAATGTCAAGTCATCTACTCACTGTCTGTAATAACAAGAGTGCTGGCTAATGGATCTACATAAATTTGGAAAGAACTCTCTGAAAATACAATAAAAGGTTCCATCTTCAGTTCTACTCAGAGGTAGATAAGGCAGATAATGGAGGACAGTAAAGATCCATATAAAATAGACAATCAGGATCTAAAACAATATGATAATCTGGAATTATGAGATGAATCCGAGGAGATGAAATTTCCTAGGGATAGAGTCTACACCTAAGTCCTCAGTTACAGTGAATAATAGATCTAAGGATTTTAGGTAACTATTAATTCAACAGGGGTCAATAATATATACTATGATTCACAAAAGAAAGCTCGAGGAACCCCCAGAATTAGGGAGGAAGAGGATCTGCCAAGGCCAAACCCATACATGGAACAGTGATCTTACCCAGAGCTTACTAACAAAATAAGGCTGTCCTCATGGCCAAGGTTCTAACTATGTTATATAAAAAATAAATGGCTAAAAACCTGGAATTGTTTAGGCAGAATGTGAAAACTAATTTCTAAAATCCAAAGGTCTGTGTTATGATGAGGAATAATCTTTGCTTTGGCGAAGTAAGTGGACTTGTTCTGTGCCACTGCAGAGAGCAGAAGACCAGGAAATGGGTGAATTTTTTTTTAACACAAAGCTGAGTCTGACAACCTAGGAAATACAGTCTAATAGTCCTAGTCCTAGACTAAGAACTGCATTTTTAATGCACCCAGAGGTTGGATGGGCACTTAACGTGGTTGCTGTGGAGTAGATTCAAGTATCACATGCATGTCTGAATTAAATGACTTCTAATAATACTTCTAAACTGAAGATTTTACAATTTTATCAACTCTAAGTGAATATTTGTAAACCAATACATTATTTGATAGCAGTCATTGGTATAAATATTCTGATGTAAAAACGATTTCGACTAATATAGATACAAATACTACCATCATAAGATGCTGATCTAATCTAACATATGAAGGACAATTTATTGGTACATCTTATAAATGTACCAATGTAAGTGATGTTGAAAATATTTTCGTTGAAAATAAGGCTCAGAAAGAATTACTTACCTGCATTGGACAAAAATTCAGATATTCTGTAATAATTTCTAGCAAGAAATCAGGATTTAAGTTCTCAAAATACTGTATGCCAAGTGGTAAATCCTCTAACTGTGAAAAATGAGTGTCCAGAACATCATTTAACAAATTAATAACTTCTTCTTGTCGTTTATTTTTCTTCATAGCAAGAATTGCATGTAAATAGGTTAATTCCTAGAAATTAAGCAGTCGTCATTAATTATCCCATTCAGTCGTAAAGCCATTTATTTCCACTTAGATTTCAAATGTTTATGAAGTACTATTTATGTGCATTATTTGTTCAAATCTCAGTATTAGCTTGGACAAACTTTTAGAATCTTATACAAGAATATTTAAAGTCTAATTCTGTGTGGAGGTAAGTTAGTAAATGCAATTATATATTAAAATTAATGCATATTAACCCTAGAGCCACTACTGTTACTAAAATTTTTTACTAAAATTTAAAATCTCGTATTTTATAAACAGTATTTAGGATCTACCATCTGATAAAATAAAACACTTTACCGCAGATTTTCCAATAGACTGCTGAATTTCCCTAAGGAATTCTAGCTGCTGGTCTGCATCCTGTAACTGCCCTTCAATTAACTGACATCGGATAAATCCTAAAACCAAACACAACAAAACAGTCCAAGTCCACATCAATTTAGGCATGTACACGTCAAGCTCACACAAACATTAGTAAAAGATTTTCCCTCCATAATAAAGTATTAATAAATTTTAAGAAAGTATGAGACATTAAAGCAATACTACTTCAGATTTAAAATAAAAGAAACTAAAATGGGCAGCTCTGTACCCAAATAAAATCAGTTACTAAGAAATTCAGGATTTATAGGAACTACCTCATAAAAATCTGTTCTCTCAAGACATTACTTAAGAAATAAAAACTTCATTTTAAAGATTCCTGGTTTTTTTTTTCTATTCTGGATACTGGAGGACAGTTTAATTTTAGAAAACCACAACGTACATTTTTTTCTTCTTTCACAGCAGGTATTTAAAGGAATTAATGACTTGCATCTATCTGAGGAACATTTAGAAAGAGCGGTCCTACCAATTAGTGCAGGGACGCTAGTTTCATCAAGTGTCATGGCGGTCTTATACCACTTCAGTGCCTCTTTAACTTTTCCTTGTAAAATCATCTGGTATCCAAGTTCTGTAGCAAATTCTGATTGCTGAGGGGTTAAACTAAAAGCTTTTTCTAGTAACGTCTGAATTTTTTGAAGAATGAGTTGACTTCGCCCACACTAAAAAGAAAAAAGAAATTTCAGCCTAGAAAGTCGAACACTTCTACTCAGGTAAGAGAATTATTTTTTCCTAAAGATACAAATTATTTGTACTTCACAGAAGTAGAATTTTAAAAAAGTATTTAATAATCAAAGAAAAATAAAACTTCATAGAAATAGAATAAAAAGATACAAAGTATTTGTACTTCACAGAAATAGAATGATAAAAAGTAATAAAGAAAAATACGACTTCTCTATTTACTATCAAGACAGCACAACAAGAGTTTATATCCAAGCAGAACTTAAAATCCTAATGAGCTATTTTAAACAGTGGCTTCCTGAAAAGTATACCTTTTAGAACTTTTTCTACTTTTCAAAGTTTTTTAACTGTCTCATGATTGTTTAAGGATCTGCTTTCTCCCTAAGTTGAGGTATGCCACCAGGGTGAATATTTTAAAAGATTACTCATTAGAATCCTTGTGAAAAAAGGTTCAAAAATATTTCAAGAAATGGCAACTCTGCTAAAATAAGTTTGCAATCTTCTAACATAATAACTTTTAAGAGAAAAATACCAAACTGCTTAAATTTTTGTAAGCTTATTTAAAAACTAATGAAAATAAATTATCTGGCAATAAAGTAAATTAAAAAAGGTAAATATCTTCCTTAACTCAAACTTTTGTTAATAGCACAGATTTTTTTCCTTTGAAATTTCACACAATCTGACAATCTGTATTTTAAAAAAAGAATTCAGTTTCCTCATGTCATTTAATAATTATGATCCTTGATTTTTTCTTTCAATTTTATATCTAGCATTTCACCTGCTTGTATATATCATTTTCCTTATTTTTTCCCTAGTTTAATTAAGACCTTTTCAATTCTCTCAGTCCTTGTATTGATTTTGAGATTCTGCAGTATTTTTCTATTCCATTCCTGATTATCTTCTTCATACTGAATGTTGTAATGAAAACATTTCTTTACTATTACATTATTTTTTATTTTATACTTTATACTTTATATATACTTATATATACTTATATATACTTTATACTTTATACTTATACTTTATATATATATAAAGTATATATATACTTTATATATATATACTTTATACTTTATATATACTTATATATACTTATATATACTTTATACTATACATACTTTACTATTACATTACTATTACATTAATATGGTAATATGGCTGTGAAGTGTGTAAGCCTGGCGATTCACAGATCTGTACCCCCTGGGGCAAATAATACATTATATGTTAATAAAAATTATTAAAAAAAAAAAAGATCCCAGCCATTTCCCACACCAAAATTGTCTCTTACCCATGTTAGAACTGTTTTCAAATACAAATGACCCTTGAAGAACGCAGGGGTGAGGATGCTGTCACCCACGCCCTCCCCTGCCTCTCTCTCCCACACCACACAGCTGAAAATCTGCATATAATTTTTGACTTCCCAAACACTTAACTATTAATAGCCTACTACTGACCACGCCTTCCTGATAACCTAAACACAGTCTATTAATGCATATTTTCTGTTACATATTCTTACAATAAAGTTAGAGAAAAGAAAATAATAAGGAAAATACAACACTGTATTGACTGAATACATCCGCCGTCAGTGGACTCACAGTTCAAACCTGTGTTGTTCAAGAGTAAACTGCAGTTTCAAAAAAACAAAATAAAGAATAACCCTAGTTATAAATCCCATGCTCTGATTAATAAATGGCTTCCCACTTCCTTTGGAATTTCCCACTTCCCTATCCTTTCCCACTTCCATGAAGCCTCCATGATATCTTCTTATGGTTAGAAATCATATCTCCTCTGAAATGCCTTTCTTACGAATGTATCACATATTTACACACGAAAGTTATTTTCATTCTAGGCCATATGCTCTTTGATGCCTCAACCTTTGTGACTTATTTAATATTCCTAGCCACAGATAACAAAGCTCTGCTGCATAGCAGGCACTCTTACAGTTCTGCTGAAGGCTACTGTGATCTTATAAAAAAGTTGAGCATTGTGGGGTTCCATGGCATCCAATGCATTCTCTAAGTTTTCCAGCTTGGTGGCAGCCTGAAACAAAAGTATCAGGATAATTTTAAAATAAACTAAGAAAAAAAGAATACAAGACATATACACTAATAAAAGCTATGTTGTGAAATATATTAAAGGTTCTTTTAAAAAGCTCAAGAATTATGAATAAAGTACTGAGATTTAAAACATGTTTTTTAGGGGTCCCTGGCTGTCTCAGGCAGCATATGACTGTTGATCTTGTGTCATGAGTTTGAGTTCCACATTGGGTATAGAAATTACTTAAATAAATAAATCTTTTTAAAAAATAAAATAAAATAAATCAAATGTGTTTTTAAAATATCTGTTTTTGAATGGAAACCTCTTGGTGGGTAAAGATAACCCATAATATTCAATTAACTATATATGCCCAGCTCCCTCTCCAACAATTAGTTCATGACACACATGAGATATGGATAATAAAATTATAAACATTAATATTATATGAGTTCAGATTTTTTATTACCTATATAGTCTGGCTTATATTTAAAATACTCTCTGGAATAGAAAAATTAACATGCTATAAGTTATTTCAATGCTTGGAAAATTTACTGAAGAGCTGCCCCTAGTAAAATTCCCCTGGTATTTACTGAAGAACTTACTAGTTGCTATCACATTTAACAATCTAACCAGACTAAATACAATTCAAATCTACTACTATACAATATACTATATAATACTATTTTATAATACTATTTGCTTCAGACTGGATTTTGGCATTCCATAACCTAGTACCTAATCAATGTGCTCATTACTACATGAATTGTATTATAAGGTCCAATGGGATGTCATCCTGAGCCCATTTAAATTACACAAACTCAGTTAAACTCTAAAAAAAAAACTAAGGACTATGGGGCACCTGGGTGGCTCAGTGGGTTAAACCCCCTGCCTTTGGCTCAGGTCATGATCTCAAGGTCCTGGGATCAAGCCCCACATCGGGCTCTCTGCTCAGCAGGGAGCCTGCTTCCTCCTCTCTCTCTGCCTGCCTCTCTGCCTACTTGTGATCTCTGTCTGTCAAATAAATAACTAAAATCTTAAAAAAAAAAAAAAAACAACATCTAAGGACTACATTTTGCATATATATTCTTCCTTACCTATCATCACCAGTTACATTAATCACGCATGGGAGTTTTATGTAGAAAACCACATATAATGTAATTGATTCAAGGAATTTTCAAGGTATTTTAACTATTTGATATTTTTGCTTTATTAGTTGATTTAAGAAGCTCGTCACTGTGTTAAAGTGACTTGAATTTCTAGAATTCAAGTAAAAATTACCATGGCATACATTCTGAAAGGGCTTTTCAAGGCTCTAACGTATGGGCATATGTGTATGTAACTATGTATTTTTTACTACAGTAGGAAACTTAAATAGTACAATACAACTTACCTTCTCTATGTCCCCCTCCCTACACAAATAGTAAAGAGCCAGGATTCTTAGCGCTTCCACGTTTTGATTATCTTGAAGCATTAACCTGCAAAAAAACATTTCGGATAATGTTGAAATAGACAATGTGCTTTCTTTTATCTGAGGGTCTGAAAAGACAGTTCGCTGGTCTGACTATTCCACTGTCTAAATAATAATTTTAATTAGTAAAATAATATACCCTTTATGAAAATTGTCAACCTCATTATTTAAGCTAAAAAATAATCTCTGAATCTTAATCTTTAATATGTTTAAAAAAGATATGAATAGATTGTATCAGTCTCTTTAAATCCTTTGGCAATCCTAAATAAAGTATTAACCATATCCAAGAGTGTATTAAAAGAATAACGGATGGCTCAGTCGGTTAAGTGTCTGACTCTTGATTTTGGCTCAGGTCATGATCTCAGGGCAGTGAGATGGAGCCACACATCGGGCTCTGTGTGGAGTGTGGAGCTTGTCTAAAATTCTCTCTCTCCCTCCTCCCAACACCCTCACCCTCTCAAAAAAAAAAAAAAAAAAAAGAGAAAAAGAAAAGAAAAGAAGAAGAAGAATTCACCTTGACCAGGAAGATTTATTACTGCAAGACTTTCAGGAATGAAAAGATGGGTTAAACACTTTAAAATCTATTAATGTAATTCACAACATTAAAACAGATTCCTATGTGAAGAAAACAAATCAGAAAAAATTATGGAAAAATACCCTATTAGTAAAAGGAACAACTCCCCTTTCCCAAAAAACTTAGTAAAAAACATGCAAAAGCTATATAAATTCCTAAACTTTACTCAAGGACATTTGAAAAAGAAACTGAACAAATGGGGTAACTAACACACTAGGTTTCTTATCATGAATGGTATGGCATATTGAATTATTAGCCTCAATCTTCCCACCTTCCATTAATATAAGCTTTCTGCCATGAAAGTGAGCAGTTCCTCATATAAATGCTGACATGTACTTTACTGCTTCTTAGCTATGGATTTGGACATTTTCCTTATATTGGTCAATGGAATGTGACTAGGAGTGGCAGTGTACCATCCCCAAAGTTTCGGAGGCATTAAATATTTCTGCCTGTTCTCACACATCTCTGCTATCTCCACGAGAGGAATTTCCTCTGGATAGCTGCTGCTCTCTGGCTTGCCCAGAGAACACCCTTAGAGCTGACCAGAGCCCAAACTGCAGTGAGGTGCCACACCCAGCCAGCTGGATTTAAAATTGGAAGCAGAACACCAGGCAAGCTTGGTCGAGGTCAGAGGATCCCTACCAAAGCTAGAAATGAGTGCTTATAGTCATATGTCCTAAGATCTGTAGTTGTTTGCTATGGTCCTAAACACTCTAATGACACATGATAATACACATTTTTGGTTAAAAAAGTTTTTCTACCAAATAATCTATAGATTTAATGTAATTCAAACCAAAATCTTGTAAGGTTTTTTTTTTTTTTTTTTTTTTAACTTGGTAAGTTAATTCTGGCAGTCAACTGCAGAAGAAGAGCCAAGAAAACTATCGAAAAAGAAACATGATGAAGAACTTGACCTAAAAATATATAAAAAAAGGACCAGTCAGTATACAGTGG
Source organism: Mellivora capensis (assembly GCA_004024625.1). Classification (NCBI taxonomy): domain Eukaryota; kingdom Metazoa; phylum Chordata; class Mammalia; order Carnivora; family Mustelidae; genus Mellivora; species Mellivora capensis. Next base: position 10,564 of record PISX010007458.1, on the reverse strand, counting down.
GAAAGTCAGCTTTTACTATTAAGAAGATACTCAACCTCAACATAATTGAAGAAATGAAAATAAAAATAAGATTTTATTCTACCAGATTCTACCATTTTTATTCTATCCGATTGTCAAAAACAAAAACCAAAAAAAATACCACAGTGATCACAGCCAGAATTGGTTAAGGATGGAGGAGGGGGCATCCAGTAGACTACTGATGGGAGTATAAATTAGTATAAATTCTTAGGAGAACAATTTGGTGGTGTCTCCCAGAATTTCAAACATGCATATGTGAGGAAGAGACTGCAATGTGTACCCTCAAATCCATTCTCTCTTCACTTGCTTGGGCACACAGCTGGCTTTCATTTTCCTGCCACCTTTGCCACTAGAGGTGGCCCTCTGGACACAAGGCAACGTATGCCGCTTTCAGACCTGGGCTTTTAAGAAAAGTGGAATGACTCCTCCACCCTCTTTGCCTTTGTACCAGCTGGATACCAATGTCATGAGGTTTTAGAACAAGGCAGAGTTGCAAGACAGAAAGGGATTAGGTCCCTTAATGATGGTGCGGAGCGGGGCAGCCTGATCAGGATTTATACACACTCAAAATTGTTACATATCAGAAGAAAAATTCTATTATGTGTTTAGATCTATTTTTTTATAGGAGCTTAGCCTACCCTAACAAATATGGTTCCATTTAACTCAGAAATCCCTCTTTTGGGAAACCATCCTCCAGAAATATACTTTACATGTATAAACGGGTGTGTGTGTGTGTGTGTGTGTGTGTGCGCGCCTAAATGTCTACCTATGGGAAAATATAAACTATCTGTATGTTTACTTTATAGATGTTTTCATTGTTAAAAAAGAATTATGTGTATCTGTGTGAATGCATATAATAGAACATCCACAAAATACTAAGTTAAAGAAAAACCAAATGTATGGGTATCTGGGTGACACAGGTGGTTAAGTGTCCAACTCTTGGTTTCAGCTCAGGTAGTGATCTCAGGGCCGTGAGATCAAGCCCTGCATTGGGCTCCACGCTCAGCACTGAGTCTGCTTGAGTTTCTCTCTCCCTCTCCCTCTCCCTCTGCCCCTCCCCACCATGTGCCTGTACTCTCTCTCTCTCTCAAATAAATCTTTATTTTTTTTTTAAAGATTTTATTTATTTACTTGACAGACAGAGATCACAAGTAGGCAGAGAGGCAGGCAGAGAGAGGAGAAGGGAAGCAGGCTCCCTGCCAAGCAGAGAGCCCGATGTGGGGCTCAATCCCAGGACTTGGGATCATGACCTGAGCCGAAGGCAGAGGCTTTAACTCACTGAGCCACCCAGGCGCCCCTAAAATAAATCTTTAAAAAAAAGAAAAATCAAGTTTAAAAACTTGAGTTATTAATGTCCAAACTGTGGCCTTCAAATATCATTTCCCACTAAAAGGGTTAGATTGCATTCCACAATGGGTAATACCTGTTGGAGGCAGTAAATACACAAAATGGCCCTAGTATATCTTGCTCTATACCAAATAGCAAGGGAACAATCAAAGACTGCTAGGTTCATATGAAAAGGGCCTGAGAACTAACTTGAAGAGGCTACTAAGAGCCAAAGATGAGACAATGTGAGCAATAATATATAATAATAATAATAATATCATATATTATTATATATATAATAATAATAATTATATATAATATATAATATATATATTATATATATAATATATATAAACTATATATATAATATAATAATTATATATATAAATATAATAATAATAATAATAACCAAAATGGTTAGAAACATACAAATTTGATCCATGTCATACAAACAAATCCAAACTACTAATCAGTCACCTCTGTAGGACACCAGGGAATTTTTAACTTTTTTTTTTTTGGTTTTTTGAAAGCCAGAAATAAAAGATTCAAGCATTTATCCAATTTTTCTTAAATGAATTATAACACCAGATAACCACCAGTAAGTTAGAATCGTTTTTTTTTTTCTTTTAATAATACTCCAGCTAAGAAATGAAGAAAGAATGATATAACCACATTAATCCTACAGCACCCATGTACTGAGCACAAATTTCTGCTAATAGGGTGCCTGGGTGGCTTAGTCAGTTGTGTCTAATTCTTGATTTTGGCTCAGGTCATAGTCTCAGGGCTATGAGATTGAGCCCCACACTGGGTATTCTCTATCTCTGCCCTTCCCCTCACTACTCTTAAAAAATATATATTCTGCTAATACCACAAAAAGACAAGTGAAGATTATGTCCTTTGATGAAAGAACATATCACCACTTACTAGAAATTGCAAAAAAAAAATAGAAAATAAAAAATTGAACATGAATCTAACCAAGCCTCTATATCCAGTACCAATTTATAGGGAATTCAGAGGATAGCAAAACGTTATAGAGTATATGGCATGCAATAATAAAACTCTTATGGAAAACCTCCAGGATAAAAGACAGGTTCTTTAACTTACATATCAAAAGAGGTGGGAGTAGTGGGAAGCAGGTGGAGGGAGAAAGAAGGAAAATGAGGAGAGGCGGAGGAAGAAAAGGAATCCTCCAATGACTTCACACTTCAGAAGAAAAATCCAAATCCTTAAGACGACCAAGACCTTCCACAACCTGGCTCCCCTGGCTCCATCCTTCTACTCTGACTTCAATGTCCAGTCATTGTATCCCCTCCCACTCCTTAAAAACATCACACAAACTTTTGCCTCAAGGTTTTTGCATTTGTTTTTCCTTCTTTCTGCAAAGTCTTCTTCCATGGCATGGAAGCAAGCATGGCTTGCTCCCTTAGTTCAAATGCCAGCTGCTCACTGCCATCCCATAAAATGGAACCCCTCCCCACACTCCCTATTTCACTTCCCAGCTTTATCTTTTCTCCATAGCACTTACAACTCTCTAACATACTACATAACTTCTTATTTGTTCTGCTTATTACACGGTTCCTCTCATTTCAATATGAGCTTTACAAGGGCAGGGACATTTCCATTGAAGAGTGTCTTAGGACAGCTATTCAGACATTTATGTAAATCAGTAAGTTCAGTTTTTAAAAACAATGCAAAGTTAAGTTCTTCAATTCTATATCGTTTGAAAAAATCAAATTTAAAATATGATAGAGAAAAATACAGATTTTTTTTTCTGGAAATTATAACCAGATCCAAAGGTACTTGCATTATCTTTTTTTACTTACCTCTGTGCTGTTTCAACAGTCTGGTCCCAATCCTGTAAGGCAAGTTGTAGTTTCATTTTCTTTACAAAAGCAGGAAGGAAACTTGGAAAGTTTACTACTATCTGGTTCACAGTGTCCAGAGCACCTGAATAATTCTGGCGCATCTCAAGGCATTGTGCCTAATGGGAGAAAAAAAGTGACATCAACACTGCGATCATTAATTCTGAGGTTCTCACAACGGCTATCCTGGAAGAGGCAGAATACTACTATTTAACATTTTTCTGTATTTTTGTTTTCTGACTTTTCTGTAAGGAACAGTTATTTAATAATGAGAAATACAAAACAAATTTTTAACAAACATTTTAAAACATCACAGAACATTAAAACTATTTTATGTAAATGACTTTGTTATAAAACCCTAATTTAAATAACTAGAATAGAAAAATTACCTTTTAGAATAAAATATTTCCAGGACATTTGCAAATAGCATCTAAAATGAGGAGATTTTATATTTAAAAAAAAATACTTTCAGGCTAAAGAAGATAAGACTTTAAAAAATAAGCAAAATAAAGTTCGAACAACTCCTTCTAGCTCAACATTTTCAATTCTAGGAAGTATCTTAAGGAAATAATTGAGTAAGGCCACAAAACAATGTAGATTATATTTATGGCAGATTTATAATAGATATAATGGAAACAATTAAAAAAAAATGTCCATACAGGATTAAATTATAGCCTATCCATTTAATCAAACTTTAGGTGGTAATGTGGATTTGTAGATCTGTATTTACTGACATGAAGAGATGTCATTTATAATATAATAGTTTAACTGGTTATCTCTAACCACCACCAACAATTAAAACCAATCAAGATTCAGGAATTTGGTAAGGAATACATTTCTCTAGTTTGTTGTTCACTGTCCTATACAAATAAAATCCAAGTATCTCCTATATTTGAGAGCTGATAAAAGTAACATGACAATTAGTACCTTTTTTGAGCTAGTCGGTTTTGTTGGGTTTCAAACAGATTATGAATAAATTTTAAAACATGATTTATTTACCCCAACTCCAACTCACCTTACCCAGCAGAGCAAAAATATCATTTCCATCTTGTAATCCCTCTTCAAAATATCTCAGTGCTTTTTTAGTATAAGGTTCTTTTCCTCTTGTGATATCAAGCCATGCTTTCAAAACCTGTCCCTATAGAATGAAAAATTCAAATCATACTTCCATTTTATTGGTAACAAAATAAATGTTGAAAGAGGTAACCTAATGTCCTTTTCTATGATTAGTAACAATAAATCACTCTGCCAAAAAATGTTATGAATAATTAAAACAGTGTTTGGCAAAACTGTTTTCAAACACTTTCCAGCCTAGAGTCTTGGAACTGTTATGTATTTCACCCCTTAAGGTTACAACATATTCAATATCATCATTAACTTGCCAAATACTCCATTAATCCTAAATAATCAATATTCTTACCCAGAATTTTGCTACGAAGTTATTAATAATAACTGTTAAACGTGTAGTTCAATACACAAACAAGAATCTTTTTTGGACAAACAGACCAAGTAAACCAAGATGGAAGAACAGAGGAGTCTTGCTTGATACATATTAAAAATTAAGATAATGTGGCAACTATCTTAATCCTTGTGACCAGTCCAGTGAGTTTTAAATGAATGGCCTCAGAAATCATACTCAAGAAGTCATGGATGTTTACTTTCAGAAATGCCAGTGAGTCAGTCGGATATAAGGTTTATAGGTTTAGAAAGAAGACGGATATAGGTTACTTTACTTTTCAGTGGCCAAAAACATTGTGAAATCTGTTCTTCTATCAAAAAATTTCTACGTTTACTCATAAATTTATAAATCTTTAAGATTATATTTACCTCACTGTATTTCACTTGAAAAGACAGATATGAATATTAAAATAATGCTATTTTTTTTTGAAGATTTTATTTATCTGAGAGAGAGAGCATGCATGTGTGCGCAGAAGCAGGGGTGGGGGCAAAGGGAGACAGAGAACAGGCTCCTTCCTAAGTAGGGAACCAGATGCAGGGCTGGATCCCAGGACCACAGGATCATGAACTGACCCAAAGGGAGAGGTTTAACTGAGTATATAACTGAGCATAAAAAAATGTTGTTTCTACTCACTAGGTCAATGTCTGCATTTGAATCATTTCAACTATTATCTCTATGTGGATGATTCCCAGCATTTTTTCTAGTCCAATACCTCTTTTAAACTTTTCTTTTTCTTTTTCTAAAAGCTCATCTACTATCCCCATCTCACTGTTCTACCTGGGATGGAGATACAGCATGTCTGGAACCAAATATATTACCCGCCCCCCCCTCCCCCCAAGATTATCTTCTCATCCCAACATTCTCTGTTCATGTTAACTGGTCTCTGAACTATCCAGGTTTAAGACCTCAGAGAGATATCCTTGACATCTAGCACCTCAAAATCTTGTCCTGCCATTTATACAGTTGACAGCTCTTGCAGATATTTAATAATTTTCAAAGTCATACCCATGGTACAATACTTTAGGCCCTCAAAACCTTCTGCCAGAAAGCACGTACCACCATTTTGGGGGCTGCACTCTAGTATCTCCCCAGGCCAGTTCATCCTATAAACCAACAATAAATCAGTCTTATGAATTTGCACTCTAATAATACCACTGCCACAATTAAAAATCCCAATGACCTCTCTGTGCCTATCAGATTTGATATAAATATGTGTACCTAGCTGTCAAGGCCCTTCACTTTGTCCCAACCCACCTCCCTAAGCTTTTCTTCCATCCTCTTTATCTATGCACCCAGTGTTTCTGTCAAATGGGAGCTTCTCACTGTACCCAGAACCAACAACTCTCCTTGTTTTTCTTACTTCCACTTATTATTTCCCACCTTGGGAGTATCTGCTTCCCTTTTCTATCACCTTTGCATTTGGAAACTGTATCCATCTTTCAGGTTTCAGCTCAAATGCTATAGCCTTCAAGAAATTGTTCCTCATTCTCCTAACATTTATAGATGTGATCTCCCCTTAAATCCTTAGACTAGTGCTGAGCACAAAGTAAGTGAGCAATAACCATTAATTATTATTTTATACTTTCATCACATGTCCCTCATACCACTTATAAAAGTTCTCATAATATTAGCTGGGTATCTGCTCTATGATACCACTAGACTGAACCATCCATGTAAATAAAGTTTATTCCTGATCTTTGTATTCTTAATGCCTTGTATGTAGAGTTCAAGAGGGGACTGAGAGGAAAGGACAGAGAGAAGGAAAGAAGGGAGGAAAGGAACCAGGGAGAGATCTTTTCATGAATTAATAAACAGAATAAAAACAACCAACCTTACACAACCAAAATTTACAAAATAATAAAATATTGAAATAAAGCTGCTATTTATAAAATAAGAATAGAGTGACAAAGAATACTACTGAAAATATAAACTTCTTTTAGTAGTGCATCTATTTCAAAATAAGAAACCCAGCTACCTCTTTACTGCCATTTGACATTTTGATCATTCTCTCAATATATTCTCTCGCCTTGTCATGACGGCCAATGTGCCATAGAAATAAGCCTGCATGGTACAAAGCTTTCGGCCCAGCTCCTTTACGTTGCTCCTTCACTCTGGCATCTGACTCCAGAATAGCTTCTCTATCTAGGAGGGGAAAAAGGCATTAAATGAAAATTAGATTCTAGATTAAGTATTCATAATAGGTCAATTAAAAGAGCACAGAATGTAGTACTTCTCTCTGTAGCACCACTGTCTAATAGAAATAAAATATAAGCCATATTTGTAATTTTAAATTTCCTAGTAGCCCATCAAAGAAGTTAAAAAGAAACAAATACAACTGATTTCAATAATACATTTAACCTAATAGATCTGAGTTTTCATTCCAACACAAAACTGACATGAAATGGAGACACTTTTGTTCTTATTAAATGTTTAAAATCTGATATATGTCATTAGAAAGTATATCTCAATTACAATGCTAAATTAAAAATACTTGATTTGAGGTACGTGGCTGGCTTAGTCTGTTAAGCATCTGCCTTCGGCTCAGGCTATGATCTCAGGGTCCTAGGATTGAGCCCTATGTCAGGTACTCTGCTCAGAAGGCTGCTTCTCCCTCTGCCTGTCCTCTGCTTCTTGCTCTCTCTCTCTGAAATAAATTTTAAAAATCTTTAATAAAAAAAATACTTGGTTCGTATGTAGATTCCATATAATTTATAGCTGAAAACAGCAGATTCATATATTCACTGTTCCAAACATAACTTTTTTTTTTTAAAGATTTTATTTATTTATTTGACAGATGGAGATCACAAGTAGGCAGAGAGGCAGGAAGAGAGGGAGAGAGAGGGAAGCAGGCCCCCCGCCAAGCAGAGAGCCAATCCCAGGACCCTGGGATCATGACCTGAGTTGAAGGCAGAGGCTTAACCCACTGAGCCACCCAGGCGCACCCAAACATAACTTTTCTAATAACTGAATCAAGCATCAGTTTTAAATTTATATTTAATTAGAATTCAATTTAAAATTCAGTTTCTCCAACTAGATACATTTCAAGTACTCAGCAGCCACGTGTGGTTAATGACCCCTGTGACATACACTATAGTTCTATGTCATTCTCAAGATCTAAAGGCTAAATATACAAATTTTTTAAATAATAAGACAGGAAAAATTAGCAATAACTCTAAAATTATTAGGGGTAAATCCAAGAATAGTACTCAAACTACCCAACTCCCTAATCTAATTCTAGAATATGTAAACATTCCTGGATGTTGTCATAGGTCAGTAAAAGGTAATATAATTACTATCATTTACATGGTTTAATACCAAATGCTTGGCTGCTCCCTTAAAAAGATGGTCTACTTCTAATATCTCTAACCATTAAATCTATCACGTGTGTGCTTAGGACACCAATGTCAATTAGCTCCAAACCCTGAAATGAATCAGAATATGGATCAGCTATTCAATAAGTTATAAGAAATGTCAAAATTTAAAGCTGTGATTCTAACCAACTACCTTTCTGGAAATGATCATCCAGAAAACAGTAATATCTTTTCCTTTTATCTCTGTACCACTGTAAACTTACATGTGGAACCACTTTCTGAGTTCACAAAACTGTTTATGGAAGGCTACAGATTGCTTGGCAACAAGACTCTCGAACATACATGAACCCCTTTGCAAGTTTTCATTAAGTAGTCATGATACAGAACAAGAATTCACCAGGGCAGGGGCAGGATTTGTACTTTCCTGCCAGATGTCCACCAAGTCCTAAGTGGGGCATTTGTTAGCTGTGACACCATCTGCACAAAGCTGACTCTTACCAGATATCAGCTCGAGTTCTTAATGCATAATAATGCATAATGACATAATGCAGGGATTATGTCAGCATTTAGGAAGAATGGACATGAACAATCTAGGCCTTTTCTAGGCAATACTGATGGACATCTGGTCCCTCCTGAGCTTATGCCCATTCACAATCATCTACAGTATAAAGTAGAGTCAGTGCTCAGATGTTTCTAAACAGTATTCTTGCCTCCATCTTTTTAGTGTCTTGGAAATAGTTCCAATATTCTTGGGAATATTGGGAATTTCCCAAAAGAACCAACACCCTTGAGAATAACCAATTAAATGAAAACTTGATTCTAAGAGGAAAATATTTTGGTGTTTTTTGTTGTTGTTTTTTTTTTAGATTTACTGACTTTATCTCTCTATGCCAATCCTCTGCTCCACCTAAACACACTCCTGCTGGATCAGAGAGACCCATCCATACAAGAACCTAACCCTGAACAACTTCCACATATTTGCCCATCGATGTAGCCTGTCTGACAAATATGCCTTACATTCAAATCCTACTTGTCCTTCAAAGTCCAGATTATGGCCCTATCTTCTACAAAACCTTCACAGCCTTCTTCTATGGATTAATAGTATATACTGTTTTCAGTTAATTATGGAGTCATTTGTTTTCTCATAATTTTATTTAATAGTAACATTAGCATTTAACCTTTGTGGGTTTTACATTTTCTTTTCTTCACTAGACTATAAACTTGATGTCATGGATCACTTTTTACAATTCTTTGGTATTCTCTAACTATATCTGACATAGTCCCTTGCAGAAAGTAAGCACCTAGTCATTAGATCTGTTTACCTGTTAAACATATTAATGCTTTAAATAACTTTTTGTTGATCTGTGCAAGTGTATGTGAAGGAGGTATGTGATACTTTGCTCAGGAAAAAAAAAATTTCTAGTATTAAAAAAAATTCTGTGACATCTGATTATTGTCTATTTATCTAAAACATGATCTATATTCATAATGCTATTGGCTGTTAGTGAATATATATAAAAGAATACAATACTATTTCCTCTTTATTATCTGTAATTATGGTATTCTGCTTCTGCCATTTAGAGCCACAGTTCACACAATTTTAATTGCTGGTTTATGCATAATGTTCTCTTTATTATGTAGTTATACTTCCTAACTACTACTGGATAAGAAGTTACTGAATATCTTCTAAGAGCTAGCAACCTCCCTTGTGGGGATGTGTACAGGCCTCTAAGAAGCTTAAGATACAATGGAAGAGAGAAATTGCATGTAGCTATAGATTTGCACGTAACAAGCAATAAAGCAGGCTGCTGCAGAGCAATTTCTGTATATACCTCTTTTGGGCTGTCCTTTGCTCAATAATTGCTAACACACATTCAACTTGATATGAATTCAAATGATCCCTATATATTAATGAAACTTCTACCGTAAGATAAAGGAATATGAAAGGGATATAAGACACATATTTCTTGTGCTTGATAAATCTGTAACCTTGTCAGGAAGATAAAAAAAACCTGATAAAACAGTATCTACAGAAAATTATAATACAGTATTATCAGACTAAGTGCAAAGTTAATTGACGAAAATCAAAATGAATTGAGTAGAAAAAATTGTCCTAAGCATTATACTTAAATACTATACCTGGATTAGGACTCATTTTATGGGCATATATCAGTGCAATTAGAGAACAAAGTGATACATCTTGTTTATTTTTAATCGCCTCAAATTCACGAAGAGCTTCTTGAGTTTTACCTGAAAATCAAAATTCTAACGTGAAAAATTGTTCATAGTACAAAACAAGAATTTAAAATGTATGGAACAGGTTTAATAATTAGAACGTACCTTCCATTAATGTACCATAGGCGTGATAAAACCTGAACACCGGGTCATTGCCATACCTCTTAACTCCTTCACTGGCAATAAGTAATACATGATGGAAATATTTCTCTTGACAATAGTAATTAATCAAAGTCTAAAAGGAAATAAGAACCAAATATTAAAAGAGACTTTGCTGTTCTGAAATGCCATAAGAAACACATATTAATCTAAAATCTTGAATAATCTAAAATTAGATAATGTGATTTTTTTTT